>CBVK0102159096.1:0-29558 GCA_900067695.1 Picea abies
TTGAGAGGATTGACCATGATCCCTATTGTTGACACTACGAAACCTAACAATCATCCTGACGTTACGCAGAAGCTGCACTTGTTTGGATTCAAGAGAATCCGAAAGTAGCGACAACGTTCGAAGATAAGTCGGAGGTGTGTGGGATGATCCGTTCTCTTGCGAGATCGCGATGCTAAATCATCTAGATAGGCCTCAACTATATGCTTGAGGTCATGGAAAGAAAAAGACATGGCCCGCTGAAAGGTGGCTCCAACATTTTTGAGACCAAAAGGCATCTTACGATATGCGAATGTACCCCATGGGAAGATGAATGTCATTTTGTGTTGGTCTTCGGGTTTGATTTGGATTTGATTATATCCTGAAAAACCGTCCATGAAAGAAAAGGCTTCGCAACCCACACATTCATCAATGATCTAATCGATGAAAGGTGTGGGAAAATTATCTTTGGGACATGCCTTGTTCAAATCACGGAAGTCGGTACAAACACGAATCGTGCCTTGTTTTTTATTGACCGACATAGGATTTGACACCCATTAGGTCAAATGGATGGGATAGATAAACCCAGCTTTTAACAATTTCTCAACCTCAACCTTAATGGCTGCTTCTTTCTTAGGATTAACTAGATGAACCTTCTACCGAACCGGATTGGCAGCAAGATACATTGTGATTTCATGTTCAACTATTTTTGGATCGATGCCTGGCATTTCCTCGTAAGACCAGGTGAAAACGTCACATAATTCTTTAAAAAGATCTGTGTAGATTTGTATCTCTTTGGGGGAGTAGTCAGCTTCGACGAAGACATTCTCCACGACGCTAGGGTTTCGGGAGATATTGATCGGTAAGGTTTTAGCGATAGTTTCCATATTACCCTCAGCATAAACTTCATCTGTAGCTAAGGGATTAATAGGACAAGATCGATCTCCCATCATAGTCGCAGTGAATTCTCCTACTTCAATTCGGCTTAACTCTGGGAGGAAGTATGATCTGTGATGAAGATCTTCCCAGGGTTTATCCGGACTAGTCATTGCTTCAATTATTGCTTCATCAGAGGGAAAGACTAAGTCTAATGAATCCGTGTGAGCGAGAGAACCCTGAGCCCAAATAGGCTCTAGAGGTGGATCGAACTCTTGTGTAGGAGCTAGATCAGTGTGGGCTGAAGTTTGTTGGACTAAAGAGTACGCTACTTTAGCTATGGACAAGGGCATGGACATCCATGGGTGCCCTGTCCCATCCATTGTGGCCGATGGGGAAGGAAGTATCCACGGATTGTCGAAGTAAGTTGTGCGGAATGACAAAACTTGAAAAATCTCAACCTTATGGTGATTGGATATAAACTTAATATCGCCTTGAGGGGGCGGGTAAATGAAGGTACCCATCAAAGATGGGCACAAACCAACCCCTACGTTGATGACACCTGGTTGATGATTATCAATCATCGGGATTGTGAATGCCCCCAATGCAGGGTTAGGTATGGAGAAAGACAATTGATCGATGGTCACTATCCGGCCCTCATGTGGAAACAACAAGACCCGAAAAACTATAGCAACCACATCTTGCATGGCATAAGTCCAACTCCTTCCTAATAAGAGGTTATAGTCTAGAGGAGAATTGACTACCTCTACTTCGACACATACGGTCCTTCCCTCCTAATTGCACGAGGAAAGAAGGAATGATACCATGTGGTCAGAACGACCGTCGAAAGAGGTGAGGAGAGTAGGTGACGAAGACAAAACGGGCTGGCCAACGGCCTTCCAACATGCCAACGACATAACGCATGTCGAGGCACCCTCATCAACCACCATGCAGAAGATATTCCGAGTAAACATTTTCGTGGGATAAGCCACTACTATCTGAAACGCTACGTGGTAAGGCAGACGAGGTTTTAAGTCGGTTGTATCCATCATGTTTGTACCCGGATTAAAAGTCTCGATAGATCCTAAAGCGGTTAACAAGGATTTCCTCTGGGAAGGGCAGCTTTGGAGGACCTCCAAAGTGGACATCGCACAAGGGGTTTGTGATAAATCTTCCACCACAGAGTAGTTTTGGGCGGCCTTTGCGTTTGGGTTATGAGAAGCTTTTTTGAATGCGCCTTTGGGAATGCATGTCATTGTTTCGCCCAACGTCTCCTCAATATGTAGAGGAAGAGATGGGAGTTCAACTTCTTTACCCTTCTTAGAAGTGCTTGGTTTACTATAGTCATGCACTCTAGTTGATATAAAAGCATCACCCCTCACCATATATACGTTCACAGATGCGAAGTTGTTCGCAGGCGAAGAGGGGTCTTGGCTGCCCCTTTCCGTGCTTGCAGAGGCTTGGGTTAGATTTTTCCCATGTTGAAATGGATTGGTCATTATAGTCGGTTGTTGTTGCGTCACAAACTTTTGGGATTCTACAAGCTGAGGACATAGATGGGTCGGGTGGTCTTCTGCGCACAAGTTGCATGGATACCTTGCCTTCTGTTTTTCAGTGTTGTCCCTACCAGCATTATCAGTAGGTTTTTTATCCCCCTTACCCTTCTTTCATTGTTTTTTCTTTCCTTCAGGTTGTTGGGTGGCCTTCGGGTTAGTCGATTGCACTGTGTGTACCTCCTACATTTTTGTAGGGGGAGCAGCCAAAGTAGTAGTTTGGCTGGTCGTTGTGTGTTGTATAGATAACTGCTACAATTGCTTCGTCAATTGCTCAACAGGCTTTGTTTGTGCTGAACCAACAATACCATTGACATGTGGTCCAACTTTTTGTCTAGTTTTATCAAGTATTGAGCGTGGTGCATCTGGAAAGATGTTGTATAATAAACCGGATTGAGAATAGATGAGCGCAAATTGTTGAACTCTCATGATGGTGTCTTCTTCGGAGAATACTCTCGACGTTGCAACGTCTTTGGATAACTGCAGGACCAAATACTTAAGGAACCACTCAAGCAAGAATGCTGGTGGGACTGGAACCTTAATTAAACTCTTCCGACGTCTCCATTCTCGAATGTGATCAAAGATATGGTCCGCTATTGTCTGTTCTAAATTGGCGAGCAACTCTGTGCCTGCGTCATATCTCACAGGTAACTGGAAATGGTTTAGGAAAGCCATCTCCAGTTCGCCGAAGGAAGAATATCTTGAGTCATCGAGCTCAATGTACCATTTTGCGGCACTCCCAATGAGAGTACGTTGAAACAATCGCAACTGTACGGAGTCATCTTTCAATGAGTTAGATGAGCACCAAAGATGGAAGGTAGTCACATGATCTCCTGGATCTTTGTTAGGCTTGGCTTCAAACTTTGGGATGTCCGAAGGAAACTTCGTCGGCATAGGAGGCCAATGTGGATCGTGATAGATAGGGTCATTCAACAACCTCGTCAAATCTGTCAAGTGAAAAGTCGCCAGGAAGGGTAGTTTGGGTTGTTGGTGATAACCTAGGAAAAAGGGGCCTAGAGTTTGACTGGCACCAGGTTGCCAGGAAAATTTCGGCTGTTGGCCCGAATTCTGGTAGAAACCATGGCCCTGGCCAGCGTATGGATTTTGCGTATGTGGAGACATCATCAGATGATTTCGAAAATAGGACATGGATGGTTGGGCATGCATTACATTCAAAGGACTTTGGGAAGGGTTGCCCCATGTCAGTCCCATGGGGATATACATAGTAGTTTGTCCGGGGTTCCATTGATTGTGGAAAGAATTACCCTAGATTAGCATTTCGGACAAGGTAACAGATCCCTGCCAAGAATTCCAAGGCCCTGATGTGAAAGAAGTTCCTAGGTTTGCCCCCTGTGTAGGAATAGTACCCTACATAGGAATAGGTTTTCCCCCAGTTGGGAAGGTGGTTGACGAGAAGGTGTTGTTACCAAACGTTCCGATCAAAGAAAATGGTGTTGAACCTACCAGCATATTATACGAAGGTGGTCCTTGACTCCCCACTCCAAATAAACTATGTTGTGTAGATTGCTTGACGGATTGCTAATGCGAGCCACCGAGTGAAGGGGACGAAGGAGGTATATGACCTCCTCCATAAGAGAAAGCGTTAAAAGGAGCAGGAGTGCCCCCCATGTGACCTTGTAGAGGAGCGCTAGAGCTCTCTGCCCCCAAACCTGAAGTCTGTAAAGTGGAGTAGGAAAGTACAGAACTTGTACCCGAACTAGGCATCCCGTATGAGAATGGAGGGCCTGTCGCACTTGGTGTGAAAGGGGTTGTGGCCGCCGCCAAAGACAGGATTAGACCATTGTGCGATGTAGAGGCGGTTGAGACCATGGTGGATCGGACCAACAACGGTGGGTTAGGAGGTGAAAAATCTCATGTGGTGACAACTGTAGTGGGAATTGAAGAATTCCCAGAAGGAGTAACAACATTTTTTTCCATTGCTGTGTGCAACACTGTCTGGCGCTCGTAAAATTGAATTGGTACAATGAAAGGTGCCAAGAAATCAGTGGTTGGGGTTTCAACCGAGCCGAGAGCATTCGATCCAAGGTCTAAAATGGTCGATTCCTCTGGATGTTGGTTGGGCACAATTGCTTGTGACCCGGTCGCTTCAAAAGACCCTTGTTAGTCTAGCTTTCACCTTAATGGTGGCGAGGGTGGCTCCAGTGTAACCGGCGGCAGGTCAAGAAGCCTTTGTGACTAACGGAGCTCGTGATCCTCCACTGTGTGAGAATATCAAAGACACTCTAGGGTAGTCTAAACATTCAAAAGTAACACACACTAAAAAAGGCCCTATAAGATAAGACAGAAAAACACTAAATTAATTGGAAGAACAGTTACAACAACCAACACTAGAGCAACTTAACAGTGCAAGTGCAACTCAAAAACGGAAGAATCCTCTTAGTATACTCTGTAAAGTGTGGCTTGATGTCTGTCCTAGGTACCATGGTATACCCCCGCAGTCACCTGTGTATGTCCCTAAAAAAGATAAGCAACTAGGTTGCCAGCGCGCGAATAGTCACCAGGTGGGTACAGTCGAAAGTCGGGTAGACCACAATGAGCAGGGTATCGAGCCTAAAACCTGTCAAGGGTATCAAAGGCAAATGGTCCGAAATACAACTGAGGACCTCGAATGGATTCGAGACCCATGAAGCCCCGTGGCAAATGCAATCGGCAGAATCCCAAAACAAGCCCTCTATATGTGTTCTCCACTACAATTGATCCAGCTTTGGAGGGGTTATCTCCGCTACCTTTCCGCATGCAACCTCATGTTTATCCCCTGTGTTAGAGGGGGGTCCCAAATAAATTTCATGATACTAGACTTAGACACTCCCTAACTCAGACTCCAATGTTTGATTGTAATGGCCTTGAAGAGTTTCCGCTCCAACCTAATCCAAGGCCCTACTCCTGAACTAGTTGGTTAACCCTACAAACATAAAAGTCTAATAAATTTTAGATTTAGTGTTAATTTTATGGATTTGTCTTATGTCAAGGGGTATGAAAGTGAAACTGATGATGTGTAAAAGACGAAAGAAAAAATGAATAAAAAGATGGAAACAAAAACTTTCACTTAATGCAAAATTTCAACAACTTTTCAATTTTTATTTTTTTTTTAATTTTCTAAGATTTTGGACAGTAAACTCAAAAGGAATTTCACTCGACTACGAGCTACTTATGATCTAAGTAAACTGCAAAAAACTTATGAAATAAAAGACTTTTCCCTGGCTAATAATGCAAAATCACACTCTTCAACCAAACAAGAAAATGAAAGAGTTATTTATTTATTTATTTAAATGCTGATAAAGCAAAAAGGAAAAATACCAACAAGTAAAAAACCAAGAAAAACAATTCTGGCCTAAATCGTAGATCGCAAAGAATCACTTCAAGAAATCACACATTGGCAACTTAAAAAATGACTCTCACACTTGTCCAAAAACCCTAAAAAATTATTTTTTTATGACAACTTTTAAATGAGAAAGAGAAAGCTAAGGCTAATATTAATCCTAAGTTATTGACTGCTAAGAAAGAGATCCAAAAACCTGAGAGATATAACTCTCATCAAGGGAAAGGATTACTGCCTTACCCTCAACAAAAACTATCCTGCACAAGCACGCTATTGATAATCCAACAACAAGCGTGTGAACGCGCGCTGTATAGAGCCATAGGGCATGTACACATGGGCTGACCTTATATAAGCCATGTGTATCTCTAAATTCTGAGAAAAATTAAAAACAGACAATCCAAACCAGGAAGAGACCACTGATATTGATAACCAGGATCTCCTGAAGGCTTGGACACTCTCTTTAACATAAAAAAGAAAACAACGAAAGGAAAAAATTCGTAAAGAAAACCAATCTGAGATAAGACTGCAAACAACCAAGACTCAGACAGAGTTCCAGAAAACCCCTGAAATTGACTGATTATAACAGGGAAGAGGATGACAGCCTCAAAAATTTTCTGGAATCTTCACGCTACTACTACTTCTTCAGCTAGCATTCACACGCGGGCTGTAAGAGAATAGGGCGCGGGTACACGCGTGCAAACCTTATGTAGGCCGCGTGTACCTCTGTGGGTCTCGAAACAACATAGTCAAGAAAATAACAAAGACAACTGGTATGGGAAACCAGACTCTTTGCTAGCTCAGACTTTACAGAAACTAAAAAACAGGCAAGAAAACCAGTCTTTTAAAACTACCCAAAAAATAAAATTCCAGGAACCCTAGAGACTTCCCTAGTACGGTCGCCAATTCTGTTGTGAGGGAAATCCCCTTATGGACTAGAAAATAGGGTTATATTATGCATGCAGATATGACCGAAAGAAATCTACTTTCTACCTTTGTCCCTAGACTTAAACCCCATTCATTTTCAACAAATACATGGTTTAGACCAACATACCTTGTTCCAGATGTTCGATGTCAATCCTCCTTTATGCTTGATCGCTTTTTGGAAGCTATCCTCTCAAGATTGACCTACATACAAAACAAGCAACAAACTACACATGCATTTTACCTATAGACTAATGGGTTAGAGATTCAAACATATATTTACTGAACTATGAAGAACTCATATAGTGGGATGGGAAAAGCATTTCTTTATTATTAACTTTAATGAATCAACTTACAAATGTCGAGACCGACCACTGCTTCGCGAATCCTGATCCTGGCCTCCTCTTCAAATGTCCTCCAACTACTTTTCTTTGTATCTCTTCTTGCACAAGGATGGCTAAAGAGTTGGGACAATGGGAATATGCAATTGGGCAGAGTTTCTTTACTCTCTTTTTCCTCCTTCCAAATGGGACCCCTAACCCTTCTTTTATAGGCTAGAAGGAGCTAGGTATTTGGACGAACCCTTAGCCATGCATGTCCGAGAGTTTCAGTTAACTCACCCAAAGTTGTGTGTTCTGTCAACAACTTTCCTTTTTTCGTGCTTTTTTCAGTCCACACGGGCTGTTTTAGGTCAGCTAGCCTGTACATGCGTGTAGTAATGGAGTAGGGCACGCGGTCCCTTATAAAAGAAGTTTTTTAAAGAGTTTGTTCAACAGTGCTTTGGAAAAGAAGGGATTTGAGATGGCCTGATGCCAGGTAAGCATGTGTGGTTCAATTTAGGGTTATAACACCAAGGGAAACTTTGATCTTCAACTAGGATCCAAGGGTTTCTTCACAACAATCTTCCACAACTTGGAAGACCAAGAGAGGGTTTTTGAAAATGGGCCCTATTTTTTCAATTCGATTGGGTTTTACTTAAGGTTATGGACCAAGCGCTTCATCCCCAAGAAGGAGGAATTCACCCATGCCCTTATTTGGATCCATATCTATTCAGTCTTCCAAGAATTTTGGCTGGAAGAAATCATGGAAGGAATTGGTAATACGTTGGACATTTTTGTTAAAGTCGCGGAGGCTACTAGAAAGAGACACTACACTTCATATGCTCGGATCTGTGTCTACATGAACATTTCCAAACCCCTCCCTGGGTCTATATGCCTTGAGTATCAAGATGAGGACTGGATCCAAACAATTGATTATGAACACATCCCATTTTGTTGCTGAAAGTTTCATGAGCATGGCCATCTCTTCATAGACTTCCCACTCAATGATCCACCCAAGTCAAAAACAATAGCAACAGAGAATAACAAGGATGGATTTACCTAGGTGCAAGGGAAGACAAAGCCAAGCCCTAAAAAACCAATCAATAATCATGTCAGTTCTCCCTTTACAAGTAATTCCTTTGAGATCCTAAATCAAATCCGAGAAAATCAAGAGATGAGGGGGACCCATCAAAATCCCCCCAACAAACAGTCAAAAGAGGTGGAGCATATGAACCAAACACCTATTATTGAGAAAATCACTCCTGATTTTGGGTTAAGCCCCGAACTAGAGGAGAAAAACCTTGATGATGAAGGTGATATGGAGATAGAATTGGATGAAAAAGAATTACTAGAGATCAACCTGGTTAGTCTTGAGGAGGCATACCGTAAGCAAGAATTTCTTTTCCTTCCCCATGAGTAGCTGCAGAAATTCCACAAAGTATTTCTTGATTCCATCGTGGGAGCTACTTCAAGATCCATGGTTGGATTGGGAATCCAAAAGGATGCTTTGAAGGACTCTTACAAGCAGTCAAGCGAGGAGAAAAGGAGAGGTGGAAAATCAACACAATGACTAATTCATGATGTGGGAAACTTCATGGTTAACTCAGGTCAGATCCAATTGATTACTGAGATTTTCCATCCCCTCCCCTCCCAACCCTCACCATGAATATTATCTCATGGAACATAAGGGGCCTTAATGGTAAGGATAAACAAAGGCTTCTTCGAAACCACATTTTGGAAGAAAAACTAGATATTTTATTCCTTCAAGAAACTAAATGTGCAGGAAAGTAAGTAGATCTTATTCTAACCACATGATGGAGACAATGTAAGTATGTAAATACTGATTCCTGAGGATCAACAAAAGGCTTATCCATCCTCTGGAACTCGACAACAGTTATCCTAGAAAAATTATTTACAACTGGATGGAATATATCTGTCAAATATAAGGCAATTGGATCTGACAAGGAGGGGTTTCTCACTAATGTTTATGGACCGCAATCATCCCCAAACAAAATCCTCTTTCTGAATAATTTGGAAGGTCTTGGCGCAATTACCCAAGACTAAATATGGATCTCGGGATGGGACTTTAACATCATCCTATCCCTTGATGAAAAGAGAGGAGGTATCCATAGGTTGGAAGGAGATAGTGATGGCCTTAATAGCTTGATAGCTAATCTTCAACTCGTGGACTTGGGGAACATTAATGGTGAATTAACTTGGAAAGATCAAAGATCAGGAACCTAGAAAATAACATGTCGTCTGGACCACTTTCTAATCTTAGAGACACTAATGATAGAATATGGGATTATGGAATCAAGCATTTTGTTGGTGGTTGGCTCGGACCATCGACCAATTGATCCAAAAAGGATCCAGAGAAGACTAAGGATAACTGATAATTCACAGAAGCACCTCAAGAAGCTCAGAATGGCCTCAACAGATATAGAAAGGGAAAACATTCAAAGTCCTAAAAACTCAATGAAATTGGCACCATCACGAAGAGCACGTCGCAATCTTTCCAATGATGTAAACGACTTGTCAAATGGAGTTACAGATCAAAAGATATTCGCAGTCAAAGTTTTGGTCAACCTAGTGGCTAGCCCAGTTAGCAGGGATGAGTCAGCATCTGTACTATTGACGTCAACATCAGTACAGATGACGTCAGCGTCCGTACAAGGTACATGGCACACACAGAGGGAAACACATGTCATGATGACATCAACATGACGTCAATATGATGATGTGGCAACACCACAGGCTTCCACGTGTCACTCATTTTTGGACTTTTCCAATTAATCTGTGGACCAATGAGAAAGTACCACATGGCAATCCGTACAACCACCCAGTAGGTGATGTGGCAAGCTGACATAGGAGGTTGATGTGGTAGAGGTGACATGGTTGTCCGTGTAATGTGGTGGCGTGGGCCAATGAAAGGCCGCCATGTGGCCCAGTCATGGGCTTCCATGTGGCAGTGTGCAAATGCACAAGGATGCCCAACAACTGGAAAATCCAAAAGTTGGCGGGGTTGGCTGGCACCAACCCCCAATATTCCAAGTTGGTAGAAGACTCCACCAAATCTAGCCAGATGGAAACCATATCCGCCAAAGAAAGCATATCCATAGAAGGCTTCGGCATAATTAGCCAACCACCAAACAAACTCCGCCATATATACATAGCAGTGAAACAATACACCAAAATGGGAGTCCGTGGGTTCAACCCTGGGATCTCCCCTATCCATTCTACGTTTGCCATGTCCACCCAACCAATTGGGTTGGGATGTGACTTGGTACAATTCGCCCACGAATTTACTTAAGTTTTGGAATTCGCCAGTGCACAGGGGTCAGACCAGGGCACACGATCGTATGGACAGAGGCACGAAAAATGAGAAATATTTCCATTAATTTATTGTAGGTGCAGGCACAAAAACCGAGATGAATTTTCTCATGGGCCTGAAAGTGCCAGACTCATATTGAGGCATGAAGATAGTTGTTTTTGGGTATTTCGACGCCACGAATTCAATGGTGTTGTTTGTTTTCTAATATGAGCAAAGCTTCTGCAACTTAACTCCAAAATGAAGTATACTTATGCTTTTTGCCAAATTCTTTTGTTGAGTTAATAAAAAGGCCTACCCATTTGAGAGCGGGACTCGGAGATGTAGTCCACCAGGGGCGAACTCTGTTATCAAGTTTTTAGTGTTCAAATCTGATGCATATGTCTCTTCATTATTTAATTTTTCCTTTTTTTATGGTGCACTTCATTTTATGCTCATTTAATACAATTATTTAATAAGTCACATCGATGAAAAGATCCCGTATCATGTTGGTATCAAAGCAGTCATCTTTTACTTGAATTGTTGAGTGTGAATGCTTACTAGGGCCAAGCATAAATGGGGTGAAGGAACACTTAAGACTTTCAACCCATAAGTTGGTCATGAATCTCGAAGGAAGAAAATGGCCGAAGAGGACAAGCGTGATGAACAGGAGAAAAACTTCCATATGGTATTTTATCGCATGTCAGAAATGGTCGAGCAAATGTATGGAGACTACGAGAAGAGAATGGCAAAGAAAGGGAAGAAAAATGAAGCACCAACAGATGAAAATGCTTCAGTGAATCAAGGGGCTGGAGGAGACCCTCTTGAGCCTCCATCTTCACCATCAAGTTCTAGCTCTTCTTCTTCTCATCATTCTCATCATTCTAGCCATAAAGCTTCTTTTAAGAAACCAGTATTAAAGCTTGATGTAAAATTTTCTTTACCTATGTTTAACGAAGATTCTAATCCTAAAAAGATACATAATTGGATCCGACAGGTTGAAGTATATTGTCGTGTTCAACAGATTGATGAAGAGGAAGTTAAAGTACAATTGGTATCTCTTCGGTTGGAAGGCACTGCTCTCGTATGATGGGAGAGAAAACTTCAGGACATAAGTAAGTGTGGTAATCTTCTTTCCTCGTGGTTGGAATATATATATATNNCGCTACCACTATAACCTCCAGGTGCCATACGTATGCCCCTTCCGCAGGCATGGGTAAGTCGGGGGGATTTGAACTTGAAACCTCATCGTACATAACACGCTATATCACGACACTTGCCAATTGAGCTGCCCCCCGGGGGCTCTCGTGGTTGGAATTTAAATCAACAATAAGGAAGCAATTTTATCCATTGGGTTATTTACACAAAGCAACGATGGAATGGAAAACTTTAAGAAAAAGTAAAGGTCAAACTGTACAAAGTTTCATAGAAGAATTTAGGAAGAAATATCTTGCACTAAACATTCCTTTATATTCTTATGAAACTTTAATGAAGTATATTGGCGCACTTCACAGTTATATTCATCATAATTTACTACTGTTTAACCCCACCAGTCTTGATGAAATTTGTGTGCAAGACACTCACCTTGAGAACAAGGGAAAACATGTTCAAGAGGATCCCACAAAGAAACCTTCCAATTTCTCACATAAGAAGTTTAAAAAGTTTAAAAGGAAGAACAAAAAGACCACCACCACAAAGAAGGGAGAAGGAAAGACATCTTGCACTCATTGCAAGAAAGATGGACACGATGATGAGCACGGTTGGAAACTACATCCAGAGAAGAGACCAAAGAAGTTCGGTGGAAAGGGGAAGACAAAGATCGTTCCTACAGTGCAACAAGATCTTGGTCCTGATTCAGGAAATGAGGAAAATATCACAGTGGTTGGAGTACAAGGTAAATATTCCCTTCATGCTAGTTCAAGTTCCAATAATGAATCTCGTGATGATGAAAGAAAGAGGAATGAATTATTTCACTTAAGGGTTGTATCTAAGCACACTAAGATAGATACATGATTTGATCTGGGTTCCCAAGTGAACTTGATATCTGAAGCACTTGTCAAAAATATGGGTCTTGAAACTAAACCACATCGAAAACCTTATCTTCTTGGTTGGGTATGTGACAAAGAAAAAATTAATGTCACCAAGCAGTGTAGGGTTAGATTTTCTATTGCTTCAAAATTGGTCGATGAAGTTGATTTTGATGTTGTTTTACTTGATAAATGTGGCATAATGTTGGGGGGTCCTTATGTTTATGATAGAAAAGAAATCTTCTTTCGTCATGAGAAAAAATATTACCTTACTAAAGGGGGAGTGGAATTTATTGTTAGAGCCCATAACATGAGGGTAAACACCACACTTGTTAGTGCAGGACAAATGAAGAGACTCATAAATACTAATCAGAGATATTTACTCATGGTAGTAAGGGAAACAGATGTCGGAACATCTGACGCCTTCCAAGGATGTGATCCTTCTCATAAGAAATAATTAATTGATATTGTTTCTGAGTATGATGATATTTTCCAGGAACCAGATGGATTACCTCCTAAGAGCGAAATCCAACATGAAATACATCTTCAACAAGATTCTCCCCTTCCTAATGTGGGCATGTAGAGGATGTTGATTGTAGATCTCACGGAGATCAAGAAAAAGGTATAGGACTTGTTGGATCAAGGGGTCATCAAACCCAACTCATCTCTTTGTGGATCTTCAATCGTGATAGTGCCAAAGAAGGATAGCACATGGTAGATGTGTGTCGGTTATTGAGCCTTAAATAAAATCACGGTGAAAAATTGATACCCTCTTCCTCGTATAGATGATTTAATTGATCAATTAAAGAATGTTGTTTATTTCACTAAGTTGGATTTGCGCAGTGGATACCATCAAATCAGGGTTGCAGAACATGATGAATGGAAAATTGCCTTTAAAACCAAATAGGGATTGTTTGAGTGGTTAGTTATGTCGTTTGGGCTTTGCAATGCTCCAACAACCTTCATGTGTGTGACGAATGATGTATTCAGGCCATTTCTAGATGATTTTGTAATTGTATATTTAGACGACATTATTATATTTAGTGGGACTTGGGATGAACATGTAAGGCATGTAAAGAAAGTGTTAGATACTTTGCAAATGGAAACGTTGTATGTAAAATTGTCCAAATGTGAATTTGGCAAGACTTCACTTGTGTACTTAGGTCATATTGTAGGAGGAGGACAATTGAAAATTGATCCTTCCAAGATTGATGTAATTGTAAATTGGCCTGAGCCTAAAAGTGTAACCAAAGTACAAAGATTCTTAGGTGTGGTCCAGTACTGGAGGAGATTCGTTTCAAGCTTCTCTTTTATTGCAGCTCCTTTAAATGCCTTAACCAGTGTGAAGAACACTTTTCAGTGGGGAGGAAAGCAACAAGAGGCCTTCGACACTTTGAAGGAAAATATTAGTACTTCCCTAGTATTAGCACTGTCGAATCTTCAACATCCTTTCGATATCGAGACAGATGCCAACAGATACACCATGGATGCAATATTGATGCAATATCATAAGCCTATCTGTTACCACTCTGAAACTTTTAACCAAGTTGTTGTTAACTATCCTACATATGATAAAGAGTTGTATGCATTAGTTCAACGTGTAAAGAAATGGAAGCACTACTTGTTAGGGAAAGAAACAATCATACATATAGATCATCAACCCTTACAGTATCTCTAAGCACAAACCAAGCTGCAACAATCTCGACATTACAGGTGGATGGGTTTTCTTCAACAGTTTCATCTGGTGATCAAATACAAAAAGGGTACAAGTAACAAGGTAGTTGATATGCTTTCTAGACCTCCTATTGTTGCTTCTATTATTTTGAAGAATGCTTCTTTATCTCATGATAGCTATGTGGAACAATATGTTGTTGATGAATATTTTAAAGATGTATTTGAGAAGCTAACCCATGGTGCACATGTAGAGAACTATTATCTGCAGGGAAAACTACTCTACCATCTTGGAAAGCTATGTATTCCTACAAATGAACGAGTCAATGTAATACAAGAATCTCACACTTCTCTTGTGTCTGGGCATCTTGGGGTGGGAAAAAATATGGCTCATTTGTAAAGATTTTGTTACTGGCCTCAAATAAAAACAATTGTAACTAAATATGTAAAGGGGTGTGTGATGTGTTCTACTTGTAAGCCCACTAATAGAAAATTGGGGCTATACTCACCACTTCCTATTCCATCCCATCCATGGGACTCGAGAGAGTATCTCCATGGATTTTGTAGGGGGTTTAGCAATGTCAAAAAGTGGTCATGACTATTTTGTATGTAGTAGTGGATAGGTTTAGCAAGATGGGTATCTTGATTCCATGTAAAAAGTAGATCACTGCTGAGCAGACTGTTAATCTCTTCTTTCAATATGTTTTGGTTCACTTTGGGTTACCCACATCCATTGTCTCGGATTGAGATACTCGATTCCTTGGATATTTTTGGACAAACTTGTGGAGAGTTATGGACACCAAGTTGAAGAGGAGCATTTCTTTCCATCCACAGACTGACAGACAGACATAGGTTGTTAACCGAACAATGGTACTTTTTCTTCGAGGCTACTGCAACAAGCATCCCAAATTATGGGATGAAAAAATACCCCATGTACAACATGCTTACAATCGAGCCTTACATTCCTCCACTCAGTGTTTGCCATTCGAGAAATGTTTTGGGTATTTTCCTAAGGTTCCTTTGGACTTGATGTATGGGAAAGATGTCGATTCCAATGAAGAAAGAAATGAAGATAAGGCCTGCAAGTTCATTCAAAGGATCCAACAAGTGCACCAAGCAGTCAAGGAACAGTTGGAGAAGAGTCAAGCATAATATAAAGCTCGACATGACAAAAAAAGGGTTGGTCATCAGTTCCAGGTTGGAGACCAGGTATGGCTTCACATCAACAAGGAGTGGTTGAAGGGTGAAGGCAAGAAGCTCAATCCCATCTGATATGGACCCTTCACTATTTTGGAGAAAAGTGGTACCAATTCTTTTCGTCTAGATCTTCCACCTTATATGCAGATCTACTCAGTTGTAAATGTAGAAAACTTGAAACTTTTTGAGCCTCCCATGATCATGGATCAGGGTGAGGAAGTTTCCATACCTTCAGTTGATGATTTTTCTCTTGATTACTTGGACAAGTTGAAGGAATATATCATCCTGGACAGAAGGACAAGGAATTCATGCAGGGGTGATGTTGAGTATCTTCGAGTGGGCTTAAAGGGAACACATCCAAGCCAGGCAAAGTGGATCGAGAAGGACAAGGTGAGGGAACTCTTCCCTCAATTATATGTTGATTGATGAAAGATTTTGGTGGTCCAAAAAGCTCTTAGTGGGAAGGCATGATCCAAAAAGGATCCAGAGAAGACTAAGGACAACTCATAATTTGCAGAAGCACCTCAGGAAGCTTAGAATGGCCTCAACAAATAGAGAAAGGGAAAAAATTCAAAGTCCTCAAAACTCAGTGAAATTGGCATCATAGTGAAGAGTGCGTCGCAAGCTTTCCAACGACGTAAATGACTCATCAAACATAGTTACAGATCAAAAGATATTCACAGTCAAAGTTTTGGTCAACCTAGCCTAGTCAGCAGGGATGAGTCACCATCTGTAATGCCGACGTCAACATCAATACAGATGACATCAGCATTTGTATAGGGTACGTGGCACATGCAGAGGGAGACATGTGTCATGATGGTTTCAATATGATGACATGGTAGCACCAGAGGCTGCCATGTGTCACTCATTTTTGGACTTTTCCGATCAATCCATGGATCAATGGGAAAGTGCCACACGGTAGTCCATACAACCACGTGGTAGACCGTACAACCACTCGAAAGGTGACATGTCATGATGACATAGCAGGTGTTAGCACTATAAGTCGACTCAAGACTACAATTGAATCAAGCCTAGCACACCTTAGAATCAAATTGATTGAATTAGAATGTAGTGGATCAAGAAGAAGAAAATGAGAAAGAGAAAAGACAATAAGCTATTGTAGATCAGTGATGGACCGTTGGGCTATGGAGTCAAGCAAACACCCTGCTCATTAAATGCAGTCAATCTGTATATCATATAAAAGGTTTATATAATAATGGATAGAAGAAGGGAAAAAATAACAAAAAACAGAACATTCACAAGGCAAAGATCATCGCTGCATAAATGAATTCAAGGTACTTGAATGTAAACAATGACTAATAGGAAAGACACATCAGATCCATAGATGCTCAAGAATCCATTAATCAAAGGAAACCACGATCCTCAAGGTATACAATTTATTCAAGTAAAAAGACAAATTAGAATGAAAACAAGAACACAATCTAACAACACACATATTATGAACCTTCAATAACATAAATGCTTATAGCCCAAAATGCCCCTCATGCTTACAATGATAACAACTAAAAAATGCCTCCTACAACTTTCCCACAACTCTTCTTGGATCTTCCAAACTCTCTCTAAGACCTCTTGGGTCTTAGAGATCATTCCCTCTCTTTTCTATAACAATTTACAAAATATATAACAGATATGTCTCAAGCCAATTGATAACAAACAACTAAAAATAGCCATGATGAAAAATATCAGCCACAATATATGGGACAAACTGTAAGGTCTCTCAATTACTAGAATCTTGAGAGTCAAAAGATTTGTTTTAAAATGATCCTCTGCTTGATATGGAAATTTCTGCCAATCCTTGCAAATATGGAGTTGTTATGTTCAATTGATGAATCCCCTACCACCTATAAGGTTTGACTCTTTTGCTGCCTTGAAAACAGGATCTAATTGAATGCTGGAAATTGGGTTTAAGTCTTCCATATGTCGAGCTTCTTCCACCTCAAATGTTGGAGTTAAATCCCTCTAAATATGGAATGTGCAACCGATTTTGTACTTAGAATCTAGAAATTTTAGGTGATCTGCCACTTGTGCTAAAAAAAAATGTGTTATATGTTTTCCACCTTTTCATTTGAAGACTACTCTGCAAGTAATTTTGAAAAATTGGATACCTAAAGATGGTAATTCTGCATATATGGAAACAAATGCCACTCTTGGTAAATCAAACAAGGCAAGGACGAGCAGACGAGACCTTTACAGTAAATCGACCATATAAACAAGTAATAATCATTAGCAATCCGCATCTTGTATCAGGGCATGGTGTAGATGGGTGGCATTTAGATGTATTCTTATTCCTCTATAAAAATAGATATTTTCGGTGCCTTCAACACAATGTAGAATCGAGTATAAATAGGTATGATCAAAACGATCCACCTGCACATTTGTTCCCTTTTGATTCGACCTTGAGTGTGGATCTCGTGTACAAATATAGATAATAGATATAGGAATTCCCTATTTCCACAAAAAGTTGGCTTGATTCCCTTTCTTGTCCATCAGGCCCTGTAACCAAAAAAATTAATTGGCAGTGCAGTCCAGTCATGGGAATATTCTGCAAATTTAAGAAAAAACACCACTCTATACTGGGTATCCTCAAACAAAAGCCTGCAGTCGATTCGACCGGATACATAGAACCACCAAAAATATTTTAACTCAATAAGCATCTCAAATCTGGAGTCGTTTATCGAAACCCAATTCCAATAGTGTTGGTCATTGCCCCATGCGATGGATAATTCTATTGTAGATAACATGTATTTGATCTTCCCTGTGGATCGTTCCAACGAAAATATATGGGTTCTTCCGTCTATCAGAACAAAATCATAAAGGCGAAAATAGAGTTCTCTCTTTGAAGAAAATTAAATGGGAGTGACGGTTCTGGGAAGAAACTGGTAGAATTACTGAGGAATGAATTTTTTCCAAAGGGAGTCACCATTCGCAACAGATGTGAAGAGCCTAGAGATGGCTGAGAGTCTGCAAGTGTCGTATGGAGTAGTGAAGGAGAGAATGGTCGATATACATCTTTCTATCAATTCGGGTAGATTGATCTCACTTGAATTCTCCATGGTTTCCTCTGTTGGGCTCTCATGAGCGACCACACTACTCATGCTGAAATTAATGATCTACAAACTGCAAATACAGGGTGAATTTAGAATGATCTGGTCACAAATATGAAAACCCTTTCCATAAAAATATAGTCCATGAAGAACAACGCAAGAATAAAGGAACACTTGGATCTTTATCTTTAACACTTGGTGATGTTGGTGTTTCTTCCCTGATGCTTCTAACATTCGTAAGCTATGGTGCTGCCTGTAGTGTGTTGGTGTAGGTGCTTGGCTCATGGACTTGGCACTTTTTGCTTTGTGTAAGTGCTGTCGATCTTGGAGGTTAGGCTCAACATGCCCAAAACATTTTTTATTAAATGAAAATAATAAAACTCCCCATGGTTGCTTCTCTTGTGACTTGGCATTTGGACTTCGCCTAGAGATCTTTGTAATAGGATTTCTCTTGACACCCACAACACTTTATGTGTGTGCATTGTCGATTCCTTGATCCATGGAAATTTGTTTAAACACTTACATGCACATCCTGATACATGGCTCATGGTCTCAGGTGCTTTAATCTTTTGTGCATGCAATAAGGATTATCTCACATGAAAACCTTTATTTTTGTTAAATAAAATTAATTAAACCCTACATAAAAGGTTGAGAGACAAATCTGGCTAAAATTGGCTTAAAAGAAGCCAAAATCCCCCCAAAAATTAATATTTGACCAAAATAAATCCAAGCTCTGGACATGATAGAAAATAAGCTTGTACTCGATTTTTGTAAAACCAAGAATGTGAATCTTGAGCATTTACTGCCAAATCTTGATGAAGGTGCTACCAGAAGTTCCCGTAGCGAAATTTTTTTCTTTAAAAATGTTCAAGATAGAAAGAGTGTTAACAACAGGCTGATGTGGTAGAGGTGACGTGGTTGTCCGTGCAATGTGGTGATGTGGGACAATGAAAGGCCACCACGTGGCCCAATCATGGGCTGCCACATGGCAATGTGCAAATGCACAAGGACACCCAACAATGGAAAAATCCAAAAGTTGGCGGGGTTGGTTGGTGCCAACCCCCAATCTGCCAAGTTGGTAGAAGCCGATGGAAACCATATCCGCCAAAGAAATCATATCCACCAAAGGCTTTGCCAGAATTAGCCAACTTTCAAACAAACTCCACCATATATACACAACAATGCAACAATACACCAAAACAAAAGTCCGTGGGTTCGACCTCGGGATCTCCCCTATCCATTCTGCCTTTGCCATGTCCGCCTAACCAATTGGGTTGGGATGTGACTTGGTACAATCCACCCATGAATTTACTTAAGTTTTGGAATTCACCATTGCACGAGGGTCAGACAAGGGTTTGTGACCATATGGATGGAGGCACGAAAAATGATAAATTTTTCCATTAATTTATTGTAGGTGCAGGCACGGAAACCAATACAAATTTTCTCATGGGCCTGAAAGTGCTAGACTCAGATCGAGGCGTGAAGACAATCATTTTTGGGTAATTCGACGCCACAAATTCAGTGGCGCTATTTTTTTTTATTTTTTTTTATTTTTTTTATTTTTTTTCTGATATGAGTAAAGCTTTTGCAGCTTAACTCCAAAATGAAGTATACTTATTTATTTTGCCAAATTCTTTTGTTGAGTTAATAAAAAGGCCTACCCATTTGAGATTAAGACCCAAAGATGTAGTCCACCAGGGACGAACTTCATTATCAAGTTTTTTGTGTTTAGATCCAATGCATATGTCTCTTTATTATTGAGTTTTTCCTTCTTTATGGTGCACTTCATTTTATGCTCATTTAATATAATTCTTTAATAAGTCACATCTATGAAAAGATCCTAGATCACCAATCCAGCTATGGATGGACATAGTGAGCTCCCCATGTCACAAACCCTTCAGGTTTGAGAAATGATTTTTAATCCACCCCGACTTCCAAGAGAATGTTTAGCAGTGGTGGGAGAAAGTGACCATCCCTTATGGCACTATGATGTACCGTTTTCAAAAAAATATTGAATAATTTCAAGCAACATCTTAAGGAATGGAACCAAATTTTCTTTGGTAACATCTTCCAGGATCAAAGAAATTTGGAGCATAAAATGAAGAAAATCCAACATGCAATCATGGCTCAAGGAAGATCGGATCAACTGAGGGAGGAAGAAGCTCAAATCAAGTAGCAGGTTGACGCTAGATATGCGCAAGAAGAAACCCTCTAGAGACAAAAATCCATAATTTAGTGGCTCAAAGAGGGTGAGGAAAATTCCAAATTATTTCACAGATCCATGATTCAGAGAAGGAATATTAACCAGATCACTAGGCTTGAGGATGATTAGGGACAACAGATCTTGGACCATCAAGGAATAGAAAGGGAACTGGTAAATTACTATCAGAATATGCCCATGGAACCAAATGCTGACATATTTGAAGCGATAGCTAAAATAATGAAACACATTACCTCACTAATCATGACTGAACAAAATGTATCTCTCCTTAGATAGGTGACCCAGGAGGAAGTGGACCAAGCCATCAAGGAAATGCCCACAGAAAATCCCCAAGTCTAGATGGTTTCACCATTGATTTTTTTCATCATTGTTGCAATCTAGTTCGAGAAGAGGTTTGGCAGTTAGTTGAGGAATCTCGCACTACCCTCACTGTGCTTCCAGCGCTTAATGCCACATTTATCAATCTATTCCCCAAAGAAGAGCGTGTTTCCCAGATGAAGGTATTTCATCCAATAACACTATGCAATGTCATCTACAACATAATCATAAAGGTAATTTCCCTTCATCTCAAACTTCTTGTTTCTTTCATTATCTCTCATGAACAATCAGGTTATGTTGAGGGGTGCCAAATCATGGATAATGTTATTCTTTCCCATGAGGTTATTCACTCCCTAAAATATGCTAGCACTCTCGGCATGCTCATTAAGTTGGATCTCTCCAAGGCCCTTGATACTCTAAGATGGCAGCATATGCGTTCACTTCTCCTAGCCTTTTGCTTCAATGAAGATTGGGTTAATTGGATTGTGTCCCTTACTTCTTCTACTTTTATTCCCATACTGATAAATGGGGTTCCTTCCAAAAAACATTCTCCCTCGAGATGCATTCTCTAGCAGGACCCTCTCCCCCCTTTTCTCTTTGACATTATGGTGGAAGGCCTACGCCATTCTATAAAGGCATCCATAAGTGAAGGATCCGTTGAAGGCATTCTCTTGAATGTAGTGCAACCCCTAGTCTCACATATTAAATTTGTCGATTATTCCATGTTGATGGGTTCCCCCATGGTCAGAGAAGCTAGCTAGATCCTTACCAAATATAAATGACTTTAGCATAGCCTATGGTACCTCCATCAACATTGATAAATCCTATATTTTCTTTTTTAATACCCTTCATTCCATTCAATCTTTTATCACTCACATATTGGGATTCAATAGGAGTTCCCTTCCATCCAAATGCCTTGGTATCCCCTTATTGATAATGCCCTCTATATCCGCTCCAGGGATGGGATTCTCTTGGCCATCGACAAAAGCCTCAGTTCTTGGACCTTCCGCTCCCTAAATCTGGCAGGTCGTTTGGTATTATTAAAATATGTTTTGCAGAAAATTTATATCTATGTCTTCTCATCCTTGGCAACCCCTAAATCAATGACAAATAAAATTAGAAACATACAAATGAATTTCCTATGGAAAAACACAAATGAGGAACAAAAATGGGTGCTCGTTAATTGGGAAGCTTTATGCAAGCCAAAGCTGGATGAGGGCTTGGGTCTAAGAGATCCCAAACTACTTAACCAAGTAATGGGAGCCAAATTTTGGTGGAGATGGATCACTAATCTAGGGAACCTATGGGCCAAGATGTGGCACCAAAAATATATGCATGGGGTGGATGATATGAATTTTATTAGATGGAATGAGATCGGTTATATGGAATGTGTTCTGGTAGAACCTTTCCCAGATCCAAGAGCACGCCTTTTGGGAAATGAGAGCAGGTAGAGATGTGCTATTTTGGATGGACTCTTGGCAACAAATTCCACTGTTGCATCAAATGGATCGGTTTCTTGTATTACATGAAAGCATGGATATAAATCAAAAATCTTGTGTGGCCATTAGATTATTGGCAACGTTCTAACTCACATGTTTTTTGGAGAGAATGGAAAATAACCCACAAAAATCTAGGACTATATGACTACATCGACCTGATACCTTGGAAACATGAAGCAACACTTAGAAATATTAGGATCAAACAAGTCCAAAACATCCTTAGATGGGGGCACTTCACAAAAGGGGTATTCTCCATAAAGGAAGACTATGGTTTAAAATCCCATTGTCACCTATTCCTTAAGGAGAATGTCTGGACCAAATTTGGAAGGCCAACATATGGCCCAAAATTAGCATCTTCCTCTGGTTGGTGTCCCACATAAGAATATTAACTTGGGAAAATCTCCATAAGTGTGGCTTTATTGGGCCCTTTGTCTGTCCCCTTTGCCTCCAGTATGAGGAAACCACGGAACATATGCTAAAACGGTGTCATTACAACTCAACCCTATGGGATCATGCTGCCCAAATAATGAAAACCTTTTATCATCATAGGGACAACATCATTGACACAATTGATAGCTAGAGAACCTCAACATTCAAAATCCATGCTCTAAATCATGTTTGGAAACTTCTTACATGATTTTTACTGTGACATCTATGGAAAGAGAGAGATCGGAGAATCTTCCACTCAACAAATCTTCCATGGAAAAACATCTAGTCCAAAATTTAAGACAACATCAGGGAAACTGTTCGACAACGAAAATGGAGTGAAAAAGCCCTAGTCCATGATCATTCAGAAAGATAAATTCTACTCCAATGGATTCTTTGTCTATCCCTAGACCCAAATATTCCATCCAGTCCTCTCAACTCATTTCAAAGGCCCGTGAATTGGAAACGCCCTCCCTCGAGATTTCTTAAACTCAATTTTGATGGATCGTCTAAGGGAAACCTAGGCCTAGCTTGGTTTGGAGTGGTTTTTAGGGATGGACATGGTCAAATTCACCATCTCCTAGATGAAAGCCTGGGGCATGACACTAATAACACTGCCAATCTTCGGGATCTTATTTGATTCATTCAGTCAACTTATCTACTAGGATACAATCAATTAATCGTGAAAGAAGACTCCCAAATTATTCTAGCTATGCTTTCTTGGTTCCTTAATGGTTTAGAACCTGCCAATATTTCCCTCAGTTGGAGGCTCCTTAGCAACCTTGAATTCTTGAAATACCCGTTGCTTCAAACTTTAGTCGTCATTCCATCTCATGTCCGCCTCAATGCTAACAAACTTGTGAACAAGATCACCAATGAAGGAGAAAACAACCAAGAGCAAGACCTAGAATGTGATTATAATTAAAGGCTATCAAACCCATTGTTCCTGGAATGTGTAATCATGGTCCAATGGGAAGACTCACCCCTGGATGGGGTGTAACTATAACAATCATGAGGATCATCTCAAGAATTATGTCCCTTTCCACCCATCCATTCGATATACATCAAGGGTGCATGGAGGGAAAGTTTCATAGTTATAAGTGCCAAGAAATTAAACTAATTAGTAGTCTGGAGTGTGTGGAGAGTGCCATGGACCCAACTCTTGGTACAATTGATGAGCGTGTCATTTATCATTGAAGATTTATATCAATTTCTCTATTAAATTCTAATCTTATGGAGGTTAGGATGGATGTGATGGTGGTCACTTCCAATGATCGTCTTAACTTGGCATGCTTCCACCAAAGGCTCATTTTAGTATGGTTCTTTTGGTTGTAAGAAACTAGTTCCTTGGACTCCTCATCTATTTTCCTTGGTTTTGTGTCTCTCCGAATGTCGAGGGTGAGGGAATGTGGAAGGGTTTGCTATTGTTTGGGATCACCCTAGTGGGGTGGTTCTTGGATCGAGGTTCAAGCTCTGATTATGGATACAATAAAGAAAACAACTACAGATATATCAATTGTTTTGGTTGTAGAATGTGGGGATTCATTGCTGCGATGCAACCATCTTACGAGGATACCCTCATTTGGGGCTATAGATTTGAATGGGTCGAGGAGATGGCTTCACCTATGGGGGAGTTTTAGGTCCATTTTGTAGCCAAGCGAAAGGACACTATTGAGAAGGAATCCATTCCTCACGAAGAGTCCCAAAAGATTATGCTCAAGGACTGCACAAAGCCCACATAATGTCACTTAGTGGAGGAACATTTTGCAACTCATCTTTGAGGTGAGAGGGGAGGTGGTTGATTTGAAGTTCAAAGTGGAACAACTGGACACCAAGCTATCTCTAATTCTAGAATTATATTCTCGTCTCTTGTCTCATCAACATGCTCATAATTTGTATCACTAGAGCATGGTGATCCCATATACGACTATCCCCTTGCTAGTAAGCCATTTTGTTGGCCCATAGGGAGCTCCAAACAAGGCAAAGTCCCAGGCTAGTTGTTGGCCCTTGACCAAGTTTTGAGGATTCTTGGTCATTTTTGACCTATTTTGGGACTTTGATAGGCTATCAAAGGCGGAGCGCAAGACGAAGCAGAGATCATGGGATCTTGGCCCCTTTTTTGGATTTGGGATTATGTAACGGGTATGGGAATGTCGACACATGGGTTTACCGTTGTTTAGGCCTATTTTGTATGCATAAAAAGATGTTGGGCGATGTACTGAGCATATGGAGATACTAATGGCTAAGTGCTAGAGTTGGATCTGTGTGATCAAGAGTTGTAAGTTCTTTGGTGAATACTATGTGAGACTTGCAGAGCTAAGTGCAAGTCATTGTAAGAGACTATGGAAGGCTGTGTGCTTAGATCTACTCGGGGAAGGAGGATCTAGCGAGCTGCATAGATCTCCTATCCTCTGTGGAGTAGGGTTTTTGAGGATCTATGCATGTAACTGATTGAAGAAGCTAATAAATAAGAGAAGAGTTGGTGGATGTAGCCCCAGGGTGGGGGTGAACCACGTACATGCTGTGTTGCTATGCTTTGTGTGATGTATTGATGTGCTTATGTGTTTTGTTGCTTAGTGATTAATAATGTGGATGGATGTTGGATCTGACTCATATACATGTGCTTAGTGCTAGAATATGCTAGATCCGATCTATTTTGTCATCCTAAGTGCTGCTAGATGCTAGATTTGGTTGAATACTACGATGCTCTGTAATTAGGATTTAACTGCGTTGTAACTAAGACTAAATATTGAGGAATGTTAACTGCTAAGTGCTTTGTTAAGTGTTAGAATCATAGATCTGTGTCCCAGCTAAGGTTGCAGACATTTGAGTCCTGCCACCACCCCTGCCTCTACCTCGGGTGAGGCTTCAACTACTTTGCAGGTGTTGCCGAAAGGGCCGGTAGTTAGGGTTTTGTTGGTGCGATGTTGTAGCGTTGAACCCTGGGTCTACCCTTGTGCCAACAAATGGTTTCGTTGTTGGGACCTGAAATTGTGATTATTGGGAACTGAAGAAAAATAAGCTTTGTGCGAAGATCTGACCTGAAATTGTGAAAGATCTATGCATAGATCTGTCGCTCTAGTGCATAGTATTCTACTTGAACCGTGATAAGAAAATAAGTCTGATATGAAGAAAAGAGGTAAGATATGAACGCTTTGTGCTCTGATAGAGGTAAGAATAGTGAAAAGCTTTAGATTTGGAAGCTTTGTGCTCTGCTGAAGATAAGATTAGTGGAAATTTTTATTTCTAAAGTATGGATCTAGGTATATTTGATAAGATTTGTCCTAACTTGAAAACTAGGGCATTGATAAATGAAAGAACATTTGATATGAGTAGATCTAATAAGAATTGTGAAAGAAATGTTATACCTATGCATAGAGAGAATTTTTGGACTAACAAATGGATGCAGGATCCTAGAAATATTTTTTTGCAGGTTAGCTACCATGATCCTAGTGTGTAATACAAGAAAGGTTGGGGATCATTTAAGCGAAAGAGAGGATTAACCCTTTGTTACAGTTGTAAAAAACTGGGACATCTAGCTAAGGAATGCCCTGGAAGAAGACCTAGTTGCCTCTGTTGCAAAGCTATGGACCATGAAGTTTTGGATTGCCCTAGAATGATTGCCAAGTTTGAAAGGATGAATATGAGACAAGAAGACCACGAGAAAGGTCAAGCAACTGAGATTATGACAGAACCCCATAAAGAATCAGAAAAAGTATTGCTACAGATGAAAGAAACCCTGAATGACCACCGACATATCAACTTATCAAAGATCTTCAAAGAAAAAGAATGCATTGAAGAAAGAATAGGAGACTTCGACATTGACTGTGTTCTGGATGAGGAAACACAGGTAAATATTATGACATGAAGAACTTGGGAAATTCTAGGAAATCCTGCAATGATTCCTTCATTAGGAGGAATAGGATTATTCAGAGGAAAGATGATAACCCTATGTGGAAAGCTTACTCAGATATCTATGAGTGCCAATGGAACTTCGACAGAGGAAGAATTTGAAGTTGTTAAATTTATTGAGAACAACGCTCCATTTGCTATGTTACTAGGGAAACCTTGGATTGAAGGAGATCAGGACAGAAGAAAAGAAGAAGAAATCCTAGAGAAAAAGAAGCAAGAGTTAAAAGATTTAATGACTAGGAGGATCACACAGTTGATTGAAGAATGGGAGAACCGAGTGAAGCTACTTAAAACTAGAGACTTGGATGTTGAAGTAGGGAGAACACTATAAGATTCACAGAAGACTGAAGTACCTATTCCAGATACAGATGAAGTATTACCCTTGATTTCTAGGAAATAATCTCAACAATGTGAAGTTACTCTGCTGAAAGAAGACACGAATCAGAATGGAAAAAGGAATACTGAGACGAAGCTCACCGGAAAGAAGGATAGAAAAAACTAAGTAAGAAGAGAGCTAAAATCAAAAATTTATAGAAGGTTCCAGAGGGAACCTTGCAGAAGGAAAATTTTCAAAATTGGAACTTCACCGGGATATCAGAACAACATCACATGGCACTTCGCCATGGCAAAGAAATATAACTGTTGGGGAATTTATAACCATTAGAACAACGACCCGAATGGGTAAAAACATTTATGATCAGAAAGTTTGCCACCACACCGTTGGTACCATGCCATAATGGACAGAACTAAGTTAATGAAGGTTTCTCACCTATTGCAAGAGATCCATTGCCAAGTTATCTATTCATCCCGTTGCACCATGCAATGAGAACACTTTTTATAACCGTGAATCTGATTCCACAGACTAGTTGATTTCGCACAGTGATCATCGCATTATTTCCATTCATCCCATTGCATTGAGAAGTTACTTTTCGAACCCGAGATATTCAACCACGATCATGCATGTTAGACGAGCTTAGTGCTGTAGAGAAAATTGTCGAAGAAGTTCTCATCGACCTAATGACTGAAAGAGTAATGTCTGAAAGAGTGATGTCTGCAAGTATTCAAGCGTCATTGATGAGAGGAGTGCAAGCCTCTCCATCGATTTCTTGCGGAGCCAGATCATCTAGACCATCAACAGAAAAGAGAACCAAACATAGAGATGACCTAGCCAATACGAAGATGATCCCAACCATATTGCCCGATTACATCCCGCCTCTGGCTGGCGCGGTGAGTCGAGATAGATTTCCAAGAGATTTAGAGTACTCCATGATTACTGTGTACTTATCGAAGGGGATACACATAGTTCAAGCGCAGCAGGACAAGGTCACAACGTTGAAGTTTAGTGACTTCAACCTCGAAGATTGCAAGAACTACAATATGCTCACCCCGTATAAATACCTGACCAAGAAAAAGGGGAAGAACTAAAATATAATCCCCAACCATGGACAATGAACCTCGCGTAGTCCACCCTGCAAAATGTAATGAAGATCCCACACTTCAGAAGGCACTAAGAAGTCAATGCCTATGTTAAGCTATTACTTTCATGTTACCATGGTGGTTACTTATGACTAGAGCGCTGTATTACAGTCGATCTGACATTGATACATAGGATCACAAGATTAAGTATGCAAGGACCCGAACCGTGGGATTTCTATCCAGGAAAAGCCACAGATCGCGCGCTAGGACAAAAGATCAAGGATACATACAACGATGTTGAAAAGGGGACACGAGGCTATAGGGTAGCCTCCATCCAGAATAACACAGTGTGCCTATCCTGCCAGCTAATAGCCAAAAATGTATTAAGGAAGAACAAACCTATGCAGGTCACAGGATTTGTCGTTGACCTCATAGGAAAGTGCGTGGATGATCCAGGTGGATATTGGTGGCCACCCACCTATTCCACTTGGACCCCCACCATTTCTTCTTTTAGTTTTTTAGTTTTCACACAGTATTGATCTAGGTAGATATCGGTGGCCACCCACCTTTTCCAAATGGCTCAAAACGGCTTTCTGGCAATTTTGGCAATTTACTATTTTTAGTAGGTTTTAACTTCCGGGGCCATTTTGAGGGTCCAAATGAAGTTTTTTCAAGATATAGGCTCTCAATGATATCTGGAGGCATGATTGAGCCCCCAAAATGAATCTCCTCGATGATACCTTTCCAACGAGCTATCAAACGCCTAAAATAGAGATCGTATGCAAAAGTTACGACCCCGGGAAGTTGATGTACTCACTTACCCAAATGGAGCCCACATGACTTTTGGTGCTTCATCTTCTAGGGTTAGGTTTTTGGATGTCTAGGACTTTTGGCATTCCCGTTTATTGTAAAATGGCCTTTAGAGCCTCATTGTAATCATCTTCTCATGGATGCGAGTAGCGGCCACATCTCTTCTCAGAGATAAGCTACCAGTGCCTAGCTAGTTTATTTCCATTTCGTCTGTAAGCATATTTCAGTCATTTGTTATTAATGAAATGAAGTCTTATTTCTGCTGCATCTATGTGTTTATGTGTATTTCTATATTTCATTATGTTCCTACATAAATTTGGATCAGTGGTATCAGAGCGGTTTGCTCATTCTTTATCCTTCTTTGCATGTCCCCAACGAGATTGAGGTACAAGGAGTTGGGGCTCGATCTGGTTGAACCCTTGCAAGATCAACCTCGCAAACCCCGACGACCACCCATGGGACAAGAAAATAAATATGAGGGAGTAGGAGATCCTATCAAAATGTTGCTCGAGGAGGCCCTCGAGAAACAAAGGAACGTGATGATGGACAACTTTGCCCAAATTCTTCAATGGATTTCGACTGGCGGTGCATCGACATCCATAAGCCACTCTGGAGGTGCCACTCCTTTTAAGGTACAAGTAAACTTTGACATTCCCATTTTTGATAGCCAAATAGATGCAGATGCCGTAGATAGATGGTTGAA
>CBVK0102159101.1:0-12237 GCA_900067695.1 Picea abies
ATATATATATATATATATATATATATATATATATATATTTGTTTTAATTTTATATTTATTAAAGAGTGAATTAATAAATAGATATATTTAATTTTTTCTTTTGAATTTGTTTTTTTAAATATATTTTTAAAATTTTATATTTTCTTAAAAAAAATGACTTTTTACACAATTTTTATAAAATTTAGGATAAATTTTAATAAAAAAAATTAAATCTGTTTATTTATTAACTTCTTTATTAAATATTAATAAAAGTAATAAATTTAAAGTTAAAAGAAATATAATATTATTATTTAAATATTTGAAATTATTAACACTAAGCCAACTCAAATACATTTAACATATTTATATTTTTAACAAAAGTGGTTTAAGAATTCAAACTAGAATTATTATTTAAATATTTAATATATTTAACATATTTATATTTTTAACAAAGTGGTTTAAGACTTCAAACTAGCCTAAAAAAATGAGACTAATTATTATTTAAATATTTGAAATTTAAAATTTAAAATTATATATTAAATTATACATAAAATACATTTAACATTTTTATATTTTTAACAAAAGTGGTTTAACGAAACTAGCCTTGAAAAAAAATGTGACTAATTATTTGAAGTTTAAAATTATGAATTATATATTAAATTATACATAAAATTATATCATAAATAAAGCACATGTATGAAATATTTTGACAACAATGATTACAATGGTATAAATTAACTTTGTTGTCATAAATCTTAAGACAATAATTATAAGGAATTAGTTGAATTATTTTAAATATTTTGTTTAATAATAGACAATTGCTAAGAAATTAGTTGAATTATTTTAAATAATTTGTTTAATAATAGTCTAAACCTTAAGAAATTTGATAAAGAATTAATTAAATTGATTTATTTTGTTTAGTAGTAATCTAAACTTTTACGAATTATTCTTTTTCAGTTTTTTTTTTTTGAAATCTAACAAGAATAATTTTGAATTGATGAAATTACATATATTAGATATTACCATTATATAATCTCTTTGTTATATAAATTAGATATTAATATTGCACAATTTAACTGTAATAAGAGTATTTAAGGGCGCTAGATTATTTTTTGCATTAAAAACAACAATTTCATCAATTCAAAATCTCATCTTTTGTAAAGATTACTAGATTATGATGATGACAAACGGAAAAGGCCAACAACTTAAAATGTTTAACCTTATTCTTTTGTTTCTATGGTTAAAAAGAATACATAGAAACTTTTCTATGTTGGAATTATAAACTCCTACTTAACTTTTCTATGTTGGAATCCTTAGCTCCTACTTGTATTATGTGTGATAATATTTGTGATTTTTATTATTATTTGTCATTATTGGGTAAAGTTCATCCCTATGTAAGAGTTGTTTCTATATTTTAGGATGTTAGATCTAGTTGGATATGAGAGATTCTCTCCAACAAATTGACTCATAGTTTGGTGCCTGTTTGATATATTCTCTCAAGTGGTTGTTAGTTTGCTAAGATAATGTCTCTATCTTAAGCCAAATCTTTGTGTATTTATGCATAATATCATTTGATCATAATATATCACTCAACATAGTTTTGGTTTGTGTAGAAACAATGTATACTCTCTCATTTCCTTTCTTCGTATTAGAGTAGGTTTGGGCTTAACTCCCTCACATGAAGGCCCAGGAACATGAGAGAGATTTGACAACCTTGAGAGTTGTTCCTCTGTACACATATAGGATTAGTATAGGAGAGTAGATTGTTTGTTGTTCTAGATACAATAGAGAGTTTTTTACAGTTTGGTCCAAGGAAAGTTGGTGACAATTATTGTGGAAGTATTGTGGCAACAATGGAGATTGAATGATGGAGGACAAATAAGGTAATTTTTTTTTAGTCGTGTTAAATAAAATCATACTTGACCATATGATAATGTGAATCACACCTTGTATTTGTAGAAAGGCTTTGATCTAGTGTATTGTTCCTTGAAAAGTTTGAGTTTGTATCTTGCACATAGTTGGTACTCAAGAGTAGTATTGTAGTGGCACCTAGGAATTGTTTTCAAAGCTTGTACTTAGGGTCTCCGTGGGATGAAGAATGCTAATAATATGTACCTATATCTACGCATGCAACATGTAAATGACATATCATTGTAATACCTTGATAGACATGCATACCCTTTTTTCATGTGTTTGTGATGACTTGGCTAACTTGATTGGTATATTGCATAAACCTCTGTTACAGAGTTGGTAAACACTTGGAGGAGTAGGCCATGTTTTGGCTGGATGTTTTATGAGTGGACCATGTTGGTTGTATACTCTAGGAGGTACAGGTCCAGAAACCAAAAGTTTTACATTTAGGGGGAGTTCATCAAGAAGTTGAATGAACCATGTACCTAAAGGATGTCATATTAAACTGATAGTTATAGTAGCTAGGTACCCATGTGTTTCATTGGATGGTTGTTCCTTTATATGGACTTTGACAGTTTGGTGACAACTACATGATTGAGGTACATGATATAAGTGTCACGATGGACTAGATACAGACTTTGTTGATCATGAGGTTCTTCAATTCATGGTGGAGCATTTGTTGCAGAGGACTAAATGATGATGAAGACCTAACCTGACTAAGATTAAGACAAGTAGGCACTAAGGGGGATTGTTGGAATTATTAACTCCTACTTGTCTTAGTGTGATCATATTTGTGATTTTTATTATTATTGATCATTATTGGGTAGAATTCATCTCTATGTAAGGAGTCTATTTCTATATTTTAGGAGATCGTTAGATCTAGTTGGATATGAGAGATTCTCTCAACTAGTTGCTTCCTCATTTAGTGTGTGGTTGAGATATACTCAATTGATTGTTAGTTTGCTAAGATAACACTTCTATCTTAAGCCAAAACTTGACATATTTATGTGTAACATTATTTGATGTTAATAGATCACTCACCACATTTTTTATTTATGTAGAAACCATATCTACTCTCCCATTTTCTTTCATTTTATATCTCTTTAGTTTTCAAGAGTCAACAAATTTTGAAGGAAAAAAGTGTTATAAATATCTAGAAATTAAGATTATTGTATGTAGAAATCCTTCTCACCTTCCAATTTTTCAATATTACAAAGAATACATATTGTTTTTTCATAAATTATAATTATAATTATTTTTTTTTTATGTAATGAAAAAATAATATGTTTTATTAATAAAATAAAAAATTTATATTTAATTATAATTATTTTTTTGGGTTAGTTTGTGAGTGACTTGTGGGACTAACTTGGGACTAACCTGTGGTTGAGAAACTGCGACTTAGGGGCATCTAAGCCAAGCCCCGTCAAAATCACCGGGGATCGCACCAGGGCTGAGCCACACCAACCCTTAACATGGCTAGATTTTTTGTCTGGGGAAGTTTCCAACTGATAAATTTAACATCACTAAGGACTTTAACATCACACTTCATCACCAACTATCCTATACTTCAGGAACTATTTAATTATAAAATATTAATAGACTATATATATATATAATTCAACATCATGATGAAAGTTTCTATTACAACTTTTATATATATATATATATATATAAACCAATATTAAGAAAAATCAATATTTAATGACTTTTACATGAACAATCATCATTAAAATGCAAGGTACAACCAATATAAAACGACCCCACATGTGAAACCAATATAAAAAGATCGTCACACATGTTTAAGTGAGTAAGAATCATTAGTAAATAATATGGTGAAATATATATATATCATAGTAAAACCAATATTAAGAAAAATCAATATTTAATGACTTTTACAAGAACAATCATCATTAAAATGGAAGGTACAACCAATATAAAACGACCCCACATGTGAAACCAATATAAAAAGATCGACACACATGTTTAAGTGAGTAAGAATCATTAGTAAATAATATGGTGAAACATACATGTTTAAGTGAGTAAAATCATTAGTAAATAAATATTGTGGGGTATGTTTATATAGAATTAGGTGTTTCAAGATTATATAAAATATTGATTTATTTGTGAATATTAAAGATTTATAAGTGTTTTTTAAAAGTTGGTTTTCTTTTGATGTGAAGAAATATGTGAATATTATTTTAGTTATATATATTTTTATTTATTTATTTTGAAACTGTTTTTGAAAACTTGGTCTTTTTTGATGTGAGAAAATATTTTAATGATCTGTATTTGGTAAGAGTGAAAGTTTATCTTTTTATGAATCATCAATTAATCTTTGCATATAGTATGTTTTTTTTTAAATAATGGTGATGAATCTACAAATTAACAACTAAATTATGATAAATTTTACTAAAAAAAATTAAATATACAAGAATTACTTTAAATATCAAGAATTATAAAATTATAATACTTTAAATATCAAGAATTGTAAAATTATAATCATGGTTCACTAATTATAATCAATTACACATTTTTTACATTTGAAATAGATATATAAAATGATCAAATTGTTATCTTCAATAAACATGAAGAAAAAAATAAATTGAAAGAGAAATTTTATTAAATTATTTCTCAAAAGTTAATTAAATATATTCAAATATAATTTAAATTAAAAAATAAAATTATTTTAATATTATAAAAACTAATTGTTAAAATAATATAATATAAAAAATTATTATTTAATTAAAAAAAAAAAAAATTATTTTATTCATGAATAATTTTAAAAATAAATATAAAAACATAGAATTCAAACTAGGAACATTGTACTTCTTGTTTTCCAAAATTGCAAAAATCAAAATCTACATAATGCTTTGCCACATTCTTAATATTTCTATAGGTTCATTTCACCATATTCTATGAAAGAAGAATATCCTAACCTTTTGATCTAGAAATCATATCCGCCAGTGGCCAACACAATAGTTTAGTCTAGATGAATATGCATTCAGTTAAGATGGTGGTGAAATTTCAGGTTGGTTTCAAGGAAAAAAGATTTATTTTCAATTTTATGTATGTTTTGTAGGATTGTTTTATTATAAAATTATTTTCGATTTTAAGTATGTTTTGTAGGATTATTTTATTATTAATACAATAGTTTTAGTAGAAATGGATATGCATTTAGTTGAGTTGGTGGTGAAATCTAAGATTTTCAAGGAAAAAGTTTTAGAAGGGATTTTTTTTTTCAATTTCAAATATGTTTTATAGAATTATTTTATTATAAAATTATTTTCAATTTCAAGTATGTTTTGTAAGGTTACTTTATTATTAAGTTATTGTATTTTACAAAAATACATGGAAATAGGTACAAGATAGGAAGGTTGAACCAAATTTTGGGCAATCTTTTTATAATTTTATTTTTTTAAATTTTTGTTAATTTTATATTTTATTTTACATAATTTTTATTTTTTTAATATAATTTTTTTAATATAAATATAATTTTTTTTTTATAAAAATAATATACTATAAAATAAAATGTAATTTTTAATTATATTATTAGCACAGTCGATGGCTGGAGAATGTCGAAAGGTATTCGCCACTGAATGACTCCCAGCTTCCACTGCGTCCAGCTACCATTGTCGTAGCTACCACTATGTCTAGCTACAAACGCACTATGTCTAGCTACAAACGCACTATGTCTAGCTACAAACGCTTAATCACAAGGAACGTGGCAATGCAAAGTTTTATACATATTAATTTTTCTTAATCAGTTAACCTGCAAATCAATGGCTAGAGAAGTAATTTCTTAATCATATTAAGTAAATGTGAAAAAGTAAAGAAGTATTAAGAAATGCAAGAAAGTTATGAGCATTAAATTTCATCTATTGATTAGAGAGTACGAGTTAGAATATGCCAGCATCTTTAATTGTTAGTCATAAGATTAGAATTTTAGATTAAAAGGTGATTAATTATGCCCATTATCAATAGGTGTACACTTTTCGGCGTAATAAAATTGCATTTAATATAAATATCATTAAATTGAAAAAAATTATATAAAATATTTACATATCGTACATCATATAAAATATAACATTATAAAAAATATAAATAAATAAACAAAATCTTTCAAATAGTTCAGGATTTTTTTGCTTAGCATTTTTCTAAGTTTGTTTCCTTTTACAACTTGTAGGTTTTATTTTCACATAGCTGGAAGTTGAGATTTATTAAAATTTGACATACAACTCCAAGTTGCATGCAATTCTTAAACAAGTGTATTGTATTCTAATTATAAGTTGTGTCCATTGTCATTGGCATGAAATATATAGTTTGTGGCTTGTAAGTGTACAAATAGGTCTAGCTGCTGCCTTTGTTAACTTGATTATGTCTTGATTAATGAAAGGTATCCTCAGTGATCATGATTTGTTTATCATTTGAACGAGGGTATTCAAGGAGGTGTCTTTATGGTGATTCAATGTATCTTGGACAATTGAATAGTGGATTGTATTCTAACTTTGATTTGTGTCCACTGTACACATCATGAAATATATAGTTTGCAGTTTGCTAGTGCTCAAACAGAATTGCGCCTTACTTAATGAAGGGAGGGTATTCAAAAAATATTTGTTTATCATTTGAGAGAGTAATTACTATTGGAGGGTATTCAGAAAAATGTCTTTATGGTTTATGGTGATTCAATCACACTACAATGAAGATCATGTAAAAACGTGTATATAAACAGTGAATATCATGTAAAAACTGGTATATAAATAGTGAAGATCATGTAAAATCTGGTATATATTGACTAAATAAAGAAAAAAACAATGAATACCCATCAAATTCACTTTGTTTGGGTGAGAGGTTGCCAGATTCCTTTGAGAACTTGAGGAACCTCCAATACATCTAGCTGCATTGGTGCAAGAATTTGTAGAACCTGCCAGATTCCTTTGGTAAATTGAGAAACCTCCATCACATCAATTGGTGCGAGAATTTGCAGAACCTGCTAGATTCATTTGGTAACTTGACGAATCTCCAACCTATCTCATTGGAGGAATTTGCGGGAGAAGCTAAATTTATTTATTAACTTGATGAATCTCCAACATGTTGATCTGTCTAACTGTGAGAATTTGTGGGAGGTGCCCAGTATTAAAACATTGGTATCGTTGGAAGAGTTGCAGGGATCGTCTTGTGTAAAGTTGAAGAGCATACTAGATTCAGCGAGGCTAACAGAGCTTAAATCACTAAAAGTTTCTGGTGACTTACACTATAAGAGTTGGATGGTGCTAAACATTGTATATCATTAGTGGAACTTGATGACTCAAATTGTCCCAACCTAAAGTGGGGTGCGGGATTAGCAAACGAGTCGCACCAACAAAGACTACCATTATAATTTAAGGAAATGTGTAGTAGCTAAATTGAAATAGAAATTGAGGTTTTTCCATTTGCAATTTAAGGAGGTCGTTACCAATAAAATATAGATATGCATAGGTGTATTATATGTTGAACGATGCCAACGAATTTCCGAACATGGAATATGGATGGTTTTCAAATCCTAACATTTATTCTTCAGTTGAGACAAATCAACTAAACATGGATGTTTGGTTAGAGGCACATTTATTATATCTAATTGTTGTAAGCCATATAGGCTGATAGATGCCCAGGGTTGTGGGGTTGGAAGGATGTACATGTTGGATATTGTAATTCTCCCTTGAACATAATAAACCGAATATCATTGCTACGTGGATGTTTCCTTGGTGAAGGGTTTTATGACGTAAATATGGTGTTCATTATTGCATGATTGCATTTGGTTGTATATTATTTATTTGCTGCTAATTAAATCTATGTGATTTAAGCTTCTGCTGTATAACAAGTGGTATCAGAGAAGGTGGAGCAGGTGGAGCAAATGCAACATGATGCTGGAGCATCTTTCCAACTCGACAGATGTGTTAACAAATCAACACGTCAGCACGCATTTGTAGATAGGGAGAGGCATCGACCCTCTCGTTTTCATAATTCGAATTATAAATTTAAGTTAAGTTATGTGTAAGGTCGATAAATGCCAAAGCCATGTCTTTGGACATGTGTGGATGGGTTCATTGAAATATTTGACTGTAAGCAGGTCTAGATCCATGTCAGGTCTGGATCTCTGTTCAATGTAATGAGTCATAGGGTTAAGGTGTCTTAATGGAAATTTTGATGGCACTAAGGTAGTGGAGAGGATAAGCTCATAGAGCCCTCTTTGGTTAAAAGGGAGATCTTTTTGTATAGAGATGAGTTTTTTTTTATTAGATGAGGAGATCATGAGATAGAGATAGAGATCAGTAGAACATAGTAGAGTAGAAGAAAGATGCAGGAAAAAACTGCAATATTATGTAATTTGTTTTCATGAATGAATAGAATAGACATAATTGTCCCAAATCCTTGGATTGTGTTCATTTGATGTGTGAATGAATGAATGCTATATTCTATGTATGTCATTTATTTCATTTTGTTCATGTGTGATTGTTCAAGATTTGATCATATGAGTTTGTGACGAAATTGGATAAGTTTCAATTATTTCTCTTCTGAAACTCGTATGCAAGGTGTGCATATCGAACGCAAGGAGTGCGTCTATTGAGTCTCAGATTGACTCAGAGGAGTTCAAAGAGAACAAAAAAAACTTAGACTAGGTGCAAGGAGTGCACAATGTCAATAAGCAACCAAGCGTCGAAGAACCAGAACATAGGAATGCCAGGTGGGCGAGAAGAATTTCTTTTCAAGAAATCCTTTGATTTGAGTTATCGAAATCTCGAGAACGCAAGGAGTGTGTGGGAAGTCATAATCCTTTAAGGATAAATCTCATAAGGGATAACACTTTTTAGAAGTGTTGACGAGATCCAAGAGTCAGACTCGTAGGAGGAGCAAAGGTTCGAAACCTTTGAAGACTTATAAATCTTCTAAGTCGAAAGAAACAAAAATCTTAGGAGGAGGAACAACAGTGGCCATTGGATCATAGAGAAAAGGATCAACAGCCGTTTGATCTGTGTAAGGTGCATGAGCCTTAAAGCTTCTCATGCACAGGAGAGAGAACCTATCAAGGTTTGAGACATGAGATTTCTGAAGCCCAAAGAGCCGAAGCGAATCTAGACCGTTAGATCCAGAAGGATATGTGTTGGCGGGTCGTGAGATCCAGAGGAAGGCAAAGTTGAAAGGTTGAAACATTCGAAGCCCGAATAGCCGAGAGCTGTCAATTTGCAAGGGGACACTTGTCAACAGATCGCGAGCTCCAGGTAAAGTGTAACGAGGTTTCATTTGAGATATGAGATTGCTGAATCCCGAAGATCCGAAGGAAATATGGACCACTAGATCTAGAGGAGACATGGCGTGAATCCATGGACTCCGGGTAAAGTCCCGAAGTGATTCGTAGCCGTCATATATAAGAGAGATGTGGCATAAATCCATGCACTCCGGGTAAAGACTACAAGTAATCCTCGATCGTCAGATCAACATGACACGCGTCAGTGGATTATAGCCTTCAGATAAAAGACATTGGGAAGAAGGGTGAAGTTTGAGATTTGAGATCTCAGAAGTCCGAAGTTGGGAAGAAGGGTGAAGTTTGAGATTTGAGATCTCAGAAGTCCGAAGACTCGAAGGAGATTTCGACCGTTGATCGAGAAGACAGCTGGAAGACCGTTGATCCGAGTTGAAAGGTCAAACACCCGAAGTGAAGGCAAGACCGTTGATTGGAGGACAGGTGTCCATAGATCATCAACTCCGAAAGATTGATGTACGGAGGAAAGCAAGGTTTGATATTTCAAAAGTCTGAAGTCCGAAATTGCGAAGGAGATTGCAACCATTGATTTAAGAGGGATAGATCTGGTCTGTAGATTTGAAAGGCGTAGATCTGAACCATCAGTTCAGACAGTACCATCAAGATCGGGAGATCGATGGTCCCGTAACATTGTGGGGACATGATGTGCACATAATTTAAAACATTGAGGGTGGGCTGCAATCCACACTGTGGTTTCTCCAAGAGGACACATGGAGGTTCGAGGAGAATTGAAGGTTGAAAAGAAGTTTGATCCCAAACCGCTATTGGTTGTGCCCGCAATCGCGTGGTCATGAGAGGTCATCGCCTAATGTAATATCAAGAGGGGGCTTATCAGAAAAAGAGCTAACGCTTAGTACTCTGATATTTCACAGAATAGCGAAAGGGAAGGTCGTGGGTACTATCAAACCTACACCAAGGCACATTAAGGGCCTGTGTTTAGATATAGAAGGGAACCATTAAGGTTCCAGAGAGTCACTTGACTCAAGAATCGAAGATCCTTGATCGAGAGGTCGTGCAACCCTTTGGGGAGAAGGGGGGGGGTCTGCATTAGGTGGTATCAGAGATGATATTTTTCTTACAGACGGTAGGCAAAAAAGAGAGGAGGTGAAGAAGATAATATGATAATGTTGAATGATATTAGAAGCTAAAGTTTTCATGTAGACAACATGTGAGAAGGAGACAAAGTATTGATGCTTTGTGTGTGATTTCTAACAAGGTGTATAGTAAATGGTAGAAAGCTAGATGAGTTGAAAACATAGGGTGGAAAATGGTTACTGAAGGCCATATGGGTGGTCAGGGAAAGGACCACCAACAGAAAAACAAAGTTGATATAGGTAAAGATCTCACAAAGATAAGAGAAAATATGGAGAGGCTAGCATTGAAGATGCAACAAGATGCAAAGGTACACTAGACATATGAATGACCTTTGAAGAGGAAAGTAAAATGGTTTTTCCAGAAGTTGATGTCTAGAAGGCAACAACAAATGTTGAAAATGTGGCTCAGGCATGCTAAAAACCTCAGTGATACAGAGGAGGAAGTGGTTCACATCTGTGAGCCAAAAACTGGGAAGAGTCTCAAGTGATACAGAGGAGGAAGTGGTTCACATCTGTGAGCCAAAAACTGGGAAGAGTCTCAGTGATAATGAGGATAAGAGATCAGTGGATGATCTCAAAGACTTCCAGAAAGGCAACAATGAGCTATCAGATTGTTAGGTGGGCAATGATATGAGATTAGCAGAGGATTTCATAAATTGCCAAGAGGGCAGAAATGGACTTTCAAGTTGCCAGGTGGGAAATGGAAAGAGATCAATGGGAGGTCTCATATACTGCCAGAGGAGCAACAATGAAAGTTCATATTGTCAGGTGGGAAATGAGATGGGATCATTGGAGGCTCTCATAGATTTCCAGGAGATCATAAGAAAAATCACAAGTTGTCAGGTGGGCAAGGGAAGTGAGAGGAGATTGTTTGAAAGTATCATGAACTCAGTTGAGATTTCATATCATCAAGGAGAGATGGTGGAGGTGGATCAGAGAAGTATTTTGATCATTGGAGGAATTGATATATTCCTACCAAGTAGCCCAATTGAGGCTAGAGCATGTGTTGCAGGAGCAACAATAGAAGGACAACCAATAGAGACTATCAATGAGGAGAAAGAATAGACACTAATGTCTACCCCAGCAGAAAAAGAGGAGAAATCAGATGAATTTATCACTCAATGGGAGTAAGAGATGAATATGTTGGAGGATTGGTTGGAAAATCCAAAACCAGAAGATGGTTGCCAGAAGACAGTCATGAAGATTGCAAGAGAAGAGCATTTGACATAATTGCTCAGAAATTTCAGCTGGGAAGCTGAACAAATGATGACTGCAACACTGAAGCATGCAATAGAAGAGGGAGGTATAGCTAGAGGAACAACTGATATAATATGGAGATATTCCAACACAAGAGGAGTTGACAGAAACCAATATGTTAGAGGAAGAAGTTGAGCAACAATTCAATAAGGAGACTGCAAAATTGAAGTCTATAGCAGAGTGGAAAACTAGTGCCACAAGAGGAGATGAAGACAATATGAGAGATCAAGTAGATCTTCCCATTGATAAGTATGGAGAGGAGGAAGTGCAACAGAGAAAACTGCATAAGAAGAGCCAACCACTGGAGCAGTTGGATAGGGTGATAAAAGAGATCAGAAAGTTGATGTTGAGGTCAACAGAGGAGACTGCTAGCAAGGAGAAGTTGAGCAGAAGAGATCCTACCATAGCAGTAGGGAAGCAACAACATCAACAAAAACAAAGCAGAGGAGCAGGTAGACAGATCTAAGTAAGAGTTTGGGATCCAGGTGGATTTCAACAAAGCTAGAGAGATCATGAGCAGGAGCTCATGAATTTTTCACAGCAGTGAAGTATGATGCAGGAGCATCTTTCCGACTCGACAGATGCGTTAGCAAATCAACACGTCAGCACACATTTGGAGATAGGGAGAGGCACCGACCCTCTCATTTTTAGAATTCGAATTATAAAATTAAGTTAATTTATGTGTAAGGTCGATAAATG
>CBVK0102159121.1:0-14228 GCA_900067695.1 Picea abies
TTATTGCTCACACTGATGAACAAAGTCAAATTTGGCATGAATGAATTGGGCACCTTGGTTATAGAAGTCTGAAGTCAATGGAAACACAAAATATGGTTGTCGGTCTACCTGAATTTCTTCCTCCTGGTGGAGTCTATAGAGAATGTGTGCTAGGCAAGCATCATCATGCATCCTTCGACTATGGAAAATCATGGCAAGCACAAAACCTCCTAGATCTGGTTCACAATGATCTATATTGCATCAATATACCTCCCTTATCAAGTGCAAAGTATATTTTGACATTTATTGATGATCTCTCTAGATTCACTTGGGTCTATTTCTTGAAGAATAAGAATCATATCTTTGAAAAGTTCAAGGAATTTAGGGCATTAGCCGAAAATCAATATGGTTGACCTATCAAGTGCTTGATATCAGATAATGGTGGTGAGTATGTGAATCAAACATTTGAAGAATACCTTGTTCGATATGGTATTTTCTGGTAGAGGTATGTTCCTCATACTCCTCAACATAATGGTGTTGCATAATGCAATAATCAAACATTAGTCGAAATTTCATGTTGTCTTTTTCATACCAAAGAGCTACCAACACATTTTTGGGATGAATCTATCTATTGTGTGAACTATCTCTTGAATCGAATTCTGACTCAAGCTGTCAGTTTCGTGACTCTAGTCGAGAAATGTTGTCACAAAAAAATCTCTGTTGGAAACCCCTGAGTCTTTGTATGTGTTGCTTGTGCTCATATTCCAAATGATTTTAGGAATAAATTAGGTGTAAAAATTCATGCTTGCATCATGATGGGATACTCTAAAGAATCCAAATCCTATCGACTATTTGACCCTATCAAATGGAAAAACATCATCAAATGAAATGTGTGGTATAATGAGTAGTCTTTAGGCATTAAGTTGTTGCATGTTTTATCTAGCTTATTACAGGATGGCCCCTTTGATGTTGTTTTCGACAATGGTCCACCAATTTTGTTTTTCAGTACTTTGACTGGGACATCGAACATCATTCCTATTTCAACTGAGCCTTTGACCTCGATTCCTGAGTCAACCAACAAGTCGATTTCTGTTTTGATTGGTCCTCCATCTCCTTCCACTGAAACTATTCCTTCTTCTAATCGACCTTCTGCAGTGGATATCAATTCATCCTTTTGTTGCCTACCCAGATGGGATGCTAAAATTATTGAATCTGTTGGTCCTGATGTCGGTAATATTTCTTCAAGCTGTTAAACTTGCAGTCAGAATTAGCATGTCAATGTTTCTTTGATGACTTATGTTCTTGAGACTTGTGATCCTATTACCTACATAGATGCACAAGGAAAACCTGAATGGGAACAAATCATGTAGGCTAAGATTTCTCTTTTGAAAAATCACACTTGGGATTTAGTTCCTCAACCTCAAGGAAAGAACATTGTGAAATGTGGATGGGTCTATAAGACCAAATTTACCTCTAAATGTGCCATTGAACGTCATAAATCTTGCTTGGTAATGACCATTTTATCTCAACAAGAAGGCATCGATTACACTAATACCTTTGCTCATGTTTCAACAATGAATTATGTTTGAATGATTCTTTCTCTTGTTTCTCGTTATGGATGGAAGATCCACTAGATGGATGTGAAAATTTCCTTCCTTAATGGTGACTTATCTGAAGAAATATTCATGGAACAACCTCTTGGTTTTGTGATAGATTCTAATATTGTTTGTTGACTTCATAAGTCTCTTTATGGTTTCAAGAAAGCTCCCAAATCTTTGTATGCTAAGATCGATCGTTTCTTTCTCAATCTTGGTTTCAAACATTATGAATCTAATCACAGTTTATATGTACTCCATATTCATGGAAATACTTTAATTATTTTCGTATATGTTGATGACCTAGTCATAACTGGAAATGACATTGATCTCATTCTTGGATTGAAGTAATAACGTGTTGACTCCTTTGATATGACAGATCCTAGTCTATTGCATTATTTTCTCGGTCTTCAAGTTTTACCTATGTCTAATGGTTTATTCATTTCTCAATCTAAATATGTAATTAATCTCTTGGCTCATTTTCAAATGGGGACTATAAGTCGTATACTACTCCTTTTCAATCTAGAGTTAAGTTGAGTAAATATTGTCAGTCACCCAAGGTCGACGGCACCTTTTATAGACAACTAGTTGGTAGCCTTATTTATCTCACTCACAATCGACTTGACATTTATTTTTTTGTTATTGTCGTTTCATGATTTATGCAGGGCCCCAGAGTAAGCCACTGGAAATTTGTCAAAATAATTGTTCGTTACCTCAAGGGTACCTCTCATCTTGGTATCAAATATTGTCGAAGTTCAGATTCGTTATTCAACTTCACCGACTCTGACTGGGAAATCAATGGTGATGATTGAAAGTCTACCTTTGGCTATGTGTTTCTCTTCATCATCGGACCATTGATTTGGTCATGCAAGAAACATAAGGTAGTCTCTTTGTCAAGTACAAAAGTTGAGTATCATGGCGTTGTTAATGCAGGTACAGAGGAAATTTAGATCTACCAACTCTTAAGTGAACTAAGGTTTCTCGTCCAAGCCTCAACTACTCTCTATTGTGATAACCAGAGTGTAATTCAAGTTTCTGACAATCATGTTGCTCACAGTAAAATGAATCATGTCAATATTCATGCTCACTATTTGAGATAATTAGTTCAAGAGAAATTTGTTGCTCTTGTCTACTGCAGAACAAATGATCAAGTTCATGATATCTTTACCAAACCATTGTTTGAAGCTAAGTTTGTCAATCTCCATACTATGCTTGGGCTTCAAGAAGTTGCAATTATGGGGGGTTTCCTACTAACCTAATTTGACCTCCTCAATCTCCAGAGACGTGTGTTGATGGGGGGGTGTTGGAACCTCAGGTTCTGATGGTTCATCCCACATCTACTAGAGATGGTCGGTCGGGCAGTTGACCGAAAACTAGAGACAATTGGTCGAGCGGTTAACTAGATGTCAACATTAGTTGGTCGGGTAGTCGAACTCAATCATTTGAATAGTCGACTAGTAGTCAGAGATAGTCGATCGATGGATAAACTAACCGAGCAATCGACTATGTGTTTGATGCATGGATGGTCAGGTCGACTTAATTTGACTAGTCGACTAGTCAGTTCATATTTTCCATGATTCGTTCCAACCACCGACGGTTATATGTGGACAAGATCTTTCAGGTTTCAAGGAAGTAGGTTATATATTAACACTATAAATAAAGGACCTCATGGGTCATTCCAACATGAAATTCAATATGTTCAATATGCAGTGGGATGCTATGATCACAGTGTGTTGTGCTTAAGTGTTGTAACGATGTATTTAGACACCACCAATCTTCTTTGAAGTTACTTCTCCTCGATTATCATGCATATTTTGTTATTTGTTTTTCACAAGGTTACACTCAATCCCCAACATACAGAGATACAAAAACAATGTATGGAATTTGATTTATGAATTTGAATCTTTCAACAATAATTATATTCCTCACAAAGAGAATATGAAATTAGATTCATTACACATTGTTGATTCTCATTTTTCTTCATTCCATAACTTTTTCACTAACAACTTTTCTGTTGAACTTTTGTTCAAGCCCGAAATCTCAAAGAGCATTGTGCACTGAAGGGTTTTCAGTGAACATCAATAGATCATACAATTCCAATGAAGCACCTTCAATGATGAAGAGCATGAAATTTTTTTGAATGATTGCAAAGACAAGATCCCTATTCTAAAAACCAACAATATGTCGAAGGATGTAGTTATTCTTGAAATTTTTTCCCGACTTGAGGGAACAATTCAAGAAGGAAAACTATGTCAAAATGAATAAAACCTCACTAAAGTACAAGGTTATTAATCTTGAGATTGAAAATGATCCCAAGGATATCAATCTCGATTCTTATTACACTGTTGGCAAAAAGAAACAATGCATAAGGTTGTCTCGATTCTTATTACACTGTTGGCAAAAAGAAACAATGCATAAGGTTGTTCAAGCAATAATGTGGTGTTCTTGCTTGAATGTATCAATGTTTAAAGGTTTATGATACAACGATCATTTATCATATTATACCCTTGAATCCTGATACAAAATGCTTTCAATAGAAAGAAAGAAAGATACACCATTCACTTGAACTATTAGTCTAAAAGGATGTAAGAATTAGATACAAAAAATCATATTTCATGCCAGTTGTTCTTCTTGGTATGAAATCTCATTCTAGTCAAAAATAAAAGTGGTGAGATAATAATGTGTGTCAAATTCATAAACATGAACAAGGCATCGAAAAAGAACAACTATATTGTGCCTTTCATGGAGTAGATCCTGTAGGTAGTGATTGATTCAGAGATGTTTCCACTCTTAGACAAATTCTCTATCTACAATTAAGTTTTAGTTTCAAATCAAGATAGACTCAAGACTACATTCATAACCAAATGGGGAACTTATGCCTAAAAAATATTGTCATTTGGACTAATGAATGTAGATGTTGAATTTCAATGCACAATGGAGATGACTCATTAACAAGCGTAGAGTCATCTACATGGATGACATTGTGATATTTTCTAAATGATGCTCCGACCATTTATATCACTTGAATTAGATGTTTAATAGATGTAGGAGGTATAGAATATATTTGAATCCTAAAAAATGTGTCTTCATTGTCACTAAAGGAAGTATATTAAGACACATTATATTGAAGGAAGGTACACAGGTAGATCCCAAGTGAACAAAAGATATAGTACAAATTTCCCCGCACACAACAAGAAGGGAATGCAATCATTCTTTGGAAAAAGCAACTTTGTGAGGGGATTCATATCTGATTTTGCAAAAATTATCAATCCCTTATAGAAGATTCTCAAGAAGGATGTAGTTTTCTAATGGACTAAGGTTGAGATATCGACTTTCAAAAATATTAAGGTGACTATTATTGCTACCCCATCTTTAAGCAGTCGAAATTATGAAAATGACTTCATCGCTATACATTTTCATCAAACCATTCTATTGTTATTTTGCTTATGAAAAAAAATGAAGAAGGAATCAAGTTCCCAATTTTATTCATGAGCATTGGAATACAAGGGGCTAAACTAAATTACCTTGCTAAAGAAGCATACAATGTAGTTAAATCCATGAAACAATCCAGACCTTACATTCTAAAGAGTCACATGAGATTCATTGTTCTGCATATGATTGTAAGATCATTATTCATTCAGAAAAAACTTGGTGAAATGTAGGAAAACTAGATGACTTCTATCCAAGAGTGTGACTTGGATATCAAACCCACTACCATAGCTAGAGGATAGGGATTATGCAGGTTAGTAGCTAAAAAATAAGTTGGGAGAATGAATCATCCTTGTAGGTCACTGATATTATTTCCATGCCTATGAATATGGATTCATGGTATTACAAGTTCAAATACTACTTGCAATGCAAATCCAGTGTGAAAATTTTAGATGCCGAGATAACAAGAGTGTTGAGGCTGAAATATACTCACTACAATGTCATCAATGGGGTTGTTTTTGGGGAGAACTATGATAGTCTATTGCATAGATGTTTAGAGATATCAAATGATGAGAGAGTCTTGAATTGTTTGCATGAAAAGATAGGAATTGGACATTTCTCAAGATACACCACCACACATAAAATAATGAATGTAATATATTGTCGGCCAACATTGTTCAAGGATGCACATAAGTGTCACATTTTCTAAACATGTGTTGGGAAAAAGAAGAAGGTTGTAGTGCCTTTGTATCCCATTACCATTGACAAACCTTTTGAACCATGGGGCCTCAATGTGATAGGAGAAATCAACCCACATTCCTCCAAAATACACAAGTACATGCTAACAACTACAAATTACTTTACATGGTGGTTAGAAGCCATCCTTTCAATTACCATGAATGCTACGATGATGATTTAATTCCTAGAACAACAAATCCTCACCGGGTTTGGTAAGCCTTTGTTGTATTTCAAATGTTGATGTCTCATCGAGTTTGTGTTAGAGAAGAAAATCATTTTTCATTACTCATCTAACTACTATCTCTAGGGAAATGGTGTAATCGGGTCCATGAATAAGAACTTGATCAAGACTATAAAGAATATGGTGGTTGACCACCACCGCAATTGGCACAATGCACTCTTCAATGTATTATGGGTAGATGAAGTTACACCCAAAGTAGCACTAGGTACCTCTCCTTATTTGACTTTATTTACAATAGAGAAGAAACAGTATCTTCTAATACCTTTCTACCTTCTTTGTAGCTCTTGTAGTTAGCAAGTGACAATGGTTCCTCATCCATCAAAAACATAATCGGTACTTTATTGAAATTGGAGAAAGAGAGGAACAAAGAAAAGCATAACTTTTTTTCCCATTAGAAGATTTTTCAACATTAGCTTGACAAGCATATTATATGCAAGGTGTTTCAAGTTAGTGATATTATCCTCATGTGAGACAAGGTTAGTGAATTGAAAAGGAAACATACAAAGTTACAGAGACTATAGCTAGGACCATATCAAGTTGTAGCAAATATTAGCCCTGGAACTTATCATCTCTAAAATATGGAGGGAAACGAGTTCTCCCTTCCAACAAACGACCAATCCTTGAAGTGGTATCTAATTACCTCACCCTCGGTGTGAACTAGTTTGTACATATTAGAAATTCATTGTTTTCATTCAATCATTTTCTCTCATGCTTGGTTCTCATAGAATAGTTTATTTTCATGCTTTCATCCAGTTGCAAGTTTGTTCTATTTTTTTTGTATTTCATGTTTTATTAGATTATTTTGTTGATTTTATGCTTTAGTTTTCATCCTTATCATTTAAATTTCAACCCTGAAAAGATTTGAGATAGCTTACTATTGATTAGAGCACAAAGAAGAACTGAACTTGATTCTTTATCATAGATGTTAAAAGGTAGTCACAATTAACAGAAGACTGAGAAATTTCCAAGTAAATAACCCCTTCAAATTATTGCACCTCAACTTGATTAACAAAATAACCTATCGAAGGAATCCATCCACACACACTAAATGAGCAAGTCATGTGAAAGGTGAAACTCAGAAGTACAACACTGGATATTTTTAGGGGATACTTTGAATACAAGTACAACACTGGATATTTTTAGGGGATACTTTGAATACCTGTGTATGGAAAATCTTTAATAAATCCCAATAAAAGGTGATCAACCAATCCTATCAAGGGCCACTTATTGCCCCTACCCATCAATTTACAAGCACTATATAAAAGGAGAAGGCAAGGTAAGGAAGTTAAATTAAAGCAGGGTGATGCAAGCAACCTCTACCATGGCTATGAACACCTAACTAGTGGTGAAGTAGGGCATGTGATGTCATGGTGACTCCCTTAAGAATATGGATGTGTTAACACAAAAAAGAGTCCCAAGTCAAATTTACAAATTCACTCAGTGAAAGGGCCCAATTAGTCCTCCCTTTGTTTACCACAACATCCACCCCTACAAGCTTCACGGGGACTTCACCTTATTGATTAATATCTTATCACGTTCATTGATAAAGGGGGCTTTTTAATTGTGAAAAATAAAGTCAATACATTGTAGGAATTGGGGGTGGGGATGTGGGGTATCGGGAGTTTTATAGGTATTGGGGATATTAAAAGGGGTATCTAGTAAAAATAAGGGTTTTTTTTTATTGGAAAGATGTATTGGGAGGGGGTTCAACAAAAGGATTTTGGGAGTTCAACAAAAGGATTTTGGGAGGTATTTATCAATATCTAGTGAAATTGGGGTATTATTTAATATCCCATGAATGTAGATGTTATGCCACAGGTTAATTGAGTGAAGACCATGTGATAAGCTTCAAGAAAGACTATGAATGGGGAGAATTGTCCACAACCATCCACAACTTTGCAAGAGTACGAGAACACAAGCTAACATTGTCACTCTATTCAACATATGAAGATAGGTTACATTCCAAATGAGGGATATTTTTCAAGAGTTGAAAGGTCTCATTTATATAAAGTCTTATGACTCTCGACCTTCTACCTAATTGACTCTTAGCCTTCCACCTTCTTGGTTTTTAGCCTACCTATTCTACTTGGCCAAAATACTCTACAAAATTTTGTCCTCGTCCCAAAAAAGGATGATGAGGATATATTTACAATAAGAATAATTAAAATTACAATATTATTTATCCATGTGCACTTTCACAAAAATTGTCTTCTAATGCTTGCAAACAATGGCTTGAGCACTAGTTTGTGTAATTGGTGACTTGCACAAATTAGGCATCCACTTCTCTATGTTCTTTGAAACTTTCATATCTTGGAGACTATGCTCTTGCAAACAATGGCTTGAGCACTAGTTTGTGTAATTGGTGACTTGCACAAATTAGGCCCCCACTTCTCTATGTTCTTTGAAACTTTCATATCTCGGAGACTATGCTCTTTGTTAGTTTCTTGAATGGAGGTAGTTTGGTCTTTCTCCCCTTCTTTAAGTGTCCAACTCCATCTTTGATGTCTTCTTCACCATGTGGATGTGCCTTTTTCCACCTTGCCTAAAATTTGCACTTTGGGCCTCTTCCAATTGAGCTTGATGCCTTCAAGCAAGTGGAAAAACTCTACAGAAAATAAATAAATAAAAAATGCCCATGCTAAAAGGCTTGCCATTTCATGGCTTCATTGACTTGGCCAACTCTCCTTTTCCTTATGCCAAATATGCAATATAACATAGGAAAACTATATTAAACAGTCACTTATGGTACCTTAAAAGTTTCCATACTCCATCAACAACATGATCTCCTGAATAATGTACATAAGATTTAGGCAAAGGTTTCAAGATGTGCAAGTGTATGGCAATGAGAGAATGTCGGTGGTCAACAAATGTTATCCATTTAAACAAGGTAAAGATGCTCCTTTGGACTTTTACATAAAGATTTCTCCACATGCTACAAATTAAAGCCTTGTACACAAAATTCTACATAAGAAAATGTTATAGCTCACATGTGTTACTAAAGTATTCAAGAAAAAACATAAGAGATTTTGAGAACAAACCAGGTTTCCTCCATGATTTGCAGATGATTTGGATTTCTTCTCTGCAAATTCATTTAGTGCTGCAAATTTTGTGAAGTTCTTGTATCAACTCGGGAGCAATAGTGAGGGTGAGCCGTCGTTTGCTTTCTATCTTCATGAAATTTAATTGATTAAATGGGAAGCAAACTTCAAGCCATGTTCCAAATCTTCAAGATCTCCACGTAAAACTCAAATGTAAATCAAACAAACAAATGAAAAGGGAATCAAAGAATGGTTTTACATTGCTTTCTTCACTAGTGACTTTTCAAGCAAGAGTAGTATTTCTTCCATTCATGATATTCATTAAGGATAGAGATGTAATAGAGGGATTTCCCAAGTAAATGTTAATCAAATGAAACTTCATATTTGAAAGCTTAAAGAACCAAAGAATGCATCAGGAAATCCATAAGCTGTAAATGAAAATAACCATGAGAATACCAGAGAGATCTTTAAAAATTCCACTCGTTTAATTTCAAGAGAACGTTTAAACCCCTGTAATCTTGCTTGCTCTAGTTATTGGCTATCAGACTAGTTCCTTCTTCCTGTGACAATCACAACACAGTGCCCTCATTTGCAAGTCGATTTCTCCATTATCCAGCAAATGTCTGGTAACCAAAACAATGGCCAACCTATTTTTATGATCAAAGAGCAGCTCCAGGGATTAAATGGCTCAGCATTCTTGCTCCATGCCTAAAAACGCTTCAATAGAAAGCTTAACAAGCTTATTTACACATGTTGAATTGCAGGTATCCATAAAGACTCAAACATTGCTCTGGAAACCCACAGGCCTACAAATTGATTGCTCAATGTGAAAGGCTGCTCCGTATGGCCTTTAGACACCGTACAGCGCTTAAAGGATGATAAACCATTTGATTTCTTACTGCAATGGCTCTTGGAAATGTTCAGGTCTGCAAAATGCCCTAGAGGAAGAGAGCTGCCAGCAAGAGAGGGAGATATTGATGCAATAGAAAAATGATAAAACGAAGAAGTTCAGGCAGTGTTTTGTCCTTTAAAAGCTCGACACTTCATCTTCCATCCAACAGGTAGCCTAATCATCAAAGGAAATCTCTGGGTTTGATTTCCAAGGGCTCAATCGTTAAGTATGCAAGGCATTCGACATTGCTAGGTGAGTGATCTTCCCAAGGGAGGCAAATCACTGAGTAAAATGGTTCGGGAAGAAAATGGTCGAGTACAGGAGGAACAGTGCTCTACTACACGAGCGATTTTCCTTTTGGGGGAAATTGATGACCTCAGGGAACAAGATGAATAAATCGTTGGTTTTAGAGGCCTAATAGCCTCTTAGGCCAATGATTTGTCTTTCCTTAGCCTTATATGTCCAAAAACAGTAAATGTTGGCCCAAAATTTTTTCCCACTTCTAGCATCAAGGGTCAATTGCTCACCTTGGAGGTTTCTTGGCCTCCATACTCAATGATTTTTCTTCACGAGGTAAATCACTAGTTTGAGAAGCCAATCACATGGGATTCACCTTGTTGACCAATGTCTTATTACTTCATTCATAAAGGGTTTTTAAATTATGAAAAATAGAGCTAATATATTGTAGGTATTGAAGGGATGTGGGGTACATGGAGGTTTACAGGTATTGGGGGTTATAAAAATGGTTATCTGATCAAAATAGGGGATATCTAATAAAAATAGGGGTTTTTTAAATTCAAAAGATGTATTGAGAGGGGGTTCCAAAAAAGGATTTTGGGAGGTATTTAACAATATCTGGTGGAATTAGAGGTATTATTTAATATCCCATGAACGCATGTGCTAAACCAAGACCCCATGAAGCCAATGGACTTCCTAAGTGACCAAGACCCCATGAAGCCAATGGACTTCCTAAGTGACCAATTTAATCTTTTGCCTGACAAAACTATTCCCAGACTTAACAAAGACTCTATAACTCGTCTATAAATTTATGTGTTCATTGGTTGTTGTAGATCGCACCTTGTATCAATTTCATAATGAATTCTCGTTTCTATTCGATGATTTCATGGCCTTTTCCAACTCATCAATAGTCATAAGGATCATCTAGGCTCTTATAGCTTTATGGCTCTTCATGCTTCGAAACAAGATTTGAAATTTCTTTGTTGAAGCCTCATACACACCACAAAGCCTCACAAGTGAGATCGGGATCGAAAACAACCCATACACACCACAAAGCCTCACAAGTGAGATCGGGATCGAAAACAACCTTAAAGCGGCGCCAACAAACCATAAAAAAAAAGAATTAAAATGAGTGTCGATAAGACCCCTTGTTTTTTTTACCTTAATAAACCCATAACTCTTAAATGTCCAACCTCATATTTCCAAACCACTTATTTCTAAGTGTAGAGGACACCCAGAAATTTCCAACAAGTGGTTGGAATCCATATTCTTCCTTCAACTTGGTAACTTTCATAAATCGAGGAGCCCAAACTACCTTACTTGTGCAATTTTTTTTAATCAATGTTTTCATTGCTATAAGCCTCCTAATAGAATTATGTAAATTGCATTGACTCTATATACCCCAAAAATGTCCAAGTAGCCCCTTATGATATTAAAAAACTAAATTTGGCAAATCACCAAAAATATGCGCAAAATACCTTGGAGGCTAAAGTATGGATTTCATGCGGAATACCACTTCATTAGAATCAAAGTTTCTCTACACACAATTCATCATTTATTTATGGAATTTGATCTAGGTACTTGACGTCGTTGAGATATTTACACATGAAATGAATTTTAATCCATGAAAAAGGCCTATGTGCAACATGCACCTATGAAGAAAACAAGGCAAAACTTGTTGCTTCAATCTGAAACTTGTCAACGAGATATTCGATGATTTGGAATGTATATATGATATGCTTAGATGGACCCTGAAACCAAAATCATAGGTGTAGCTTCAATCATCTCCTTGATATTTTCACTTAAAGCACCATTTTTGCCATGCTTGATATTGTGTTTTTGATGTCAATACCATGAATCTTGTCACACAATTATGTGAGTTGTGTGGTTTTGATGTCTCTTTGTTAGACGTAGGTTGACATCACTGCCATATGCTTTAATTCCATGTTTGTCTTAGCTTCATCCATTCCCATGCACATGTGCCACTTATCTCTTTCCCACTTGCTAATCGAATGATTGGCTTTTTTAGACAATCTTGCATCATTGTTGAATGGCTATGATTTCAACTTTTTTTTCATTATCACTTGTGGAAACAAAAAATATAATATATTCACATAGATGTGAAAACGTGTTAATCTTTAAAATCATATAAGTCATCAATCCATCACATGCACTAATGAACCAAGACAATCTCACGTCAAGGAAATATCAGGCAAGCAAGATGCAATCAAAATCAAAATGAGTAAGACAAGAAAGTGAGATCGTCATTATTACACAAGCAAGATTCCACTAAAATGCAATAAGAGACCTAACACAACGCACAAGACTACATTCTACACAAGGCAAAGTAGTGAATCGGTATTCTTCATTTTAATGTGACTCAAAAACATCATCAAAGGTAAGATAAGTCAAAGAAATGCAATGCTGGAAGAAAAAGCTTAACATAAAAAAGTTTTGAAATAACAAGGCCCCCGAGTCTCTCAACTTGGAGCTAGTTGAGGCCTCAATTGTAATGCCCCGTTGTTTCTCTTAGGTGAAACAAACTTGCAAATGTGTATGTAATGTTCTAGATATGAAATTCACACTTATGAAATTGAATAGATTCTTAGTAATTATATATGTGTGGCCTTAATGATTTTAATGTATTTTATGAATAAATTATAATATGTATATTGTTTCCATCACACATTAATACAATGATCTTGATTATAATTGATTGTAATTATAATACATAATGCATGAAGTATTATATGTAGATTGTTGTCATGCACATATTTAATATGCATATTAGAAATGGTGTAGTATGCCATATTAATCATTGTCAGATTATTGTGTTATTGTTAATTGATAACAGAACATGACATTTTAATGAGATGATTCATTGCATATTTGATATAAGTTTGTTGTTATGTGATGTGCTTCGAGTATGAGTAATTGGATAACAATTCAAGCTAGAGAGCTAATGAAAATGTGTACATTGTAAGAGCCCATACCCACAATGAATTTTCATCGAGACTTATAATTATAGGTGAAGGACAGAATAATACTCTCACCAAACTTATAGAAACTACTCTAGAGCCATTTGTATTCCCTAAGGCCTAAGAGCCTTTCAGATTCTTAGATATGTAGACCCTTCTAAGATGTCGAAAACCTGATAGAGCCTGATGTTGTGACTTCCAATGCCTACTGCAGTCACCCATGTAATGACTTGTAACACCAATACATGAGGAATGATATATAAAAACTAGTCTCACTAAAGGGACCTATGCCATGGAAAGCAGGATCATTCGAGCATTTGGGTGGGATAGATGGGTGTTGCAAAAGATAAGAGATTGTATGGAGATCAATTGGTAGATTGTGTGAAACTTTCTAATAATGCTTTTATTTGATTATTATTGACCTTGTATATTATGATAATGTTTGTTGCACAAGCTCTCTACATCACATAAAGCATATGGATTGGGATTGATCCATTGTTTCTTATTATTAACATATCTGAAAACCTACTCACAGTAGCTATGTCTTCATATGTATGTTATTGTACATATATTAGTTATGAACATTTATTTCTAAAGGTGTAGTATATGTAAAATTATCAATTAAGCTAAATATGTATACTCTAATGTTCTAATCGATAAAATATGCTATTAATATGTTATGGAAAATATAAATTAATACAATGAAGCATGATATCATTAATATATTTATGGGAAAACATAAATTAATATAACAATTAAGCATAATATTATTATATTTATGAGAAAATATAAATTAATATAGTTAAGTGATTAAACTTAACGAGGAATAATTAGTGCATAAACTAAGTTAATTAATTTGCATGTAAGCTACTTCGCATGAATAGGAAATTCTGAAATAAACAAGGGAAATAGTTGCAAAGCAGCTAGTCCCTACCTAGTTTTTAGAAACATGTGCATAAGTTATGGCTCAATAAAAAATTTCAATTATGACATCGCTAGAATATGCTTTCCACTAAGGGTGTTGATCCACAACAAAATGATCTTTTAACATAAGATGATGCAGGAGCATAAGCTCATGAAAATGAAGTCACCCATGACTTC
>CBVK0102159136.1:0-26077 GCA_900067695.1 Picea abies
TATATAATATAGTTACATACAGGCTTAGCCCCCTTCGTTGGTGTGCGCCCCTCTTGACAGGGTCACATGGCTTCATAAGGCCAAGCACTAGCCCAAAGGGCTAAGCGCTGGCCCTTCTCCACTTGGCGCTTGGTCTCGTGGCAACCATAGAAACCGTGGGTTATTGTTAACATACTCCCCACGCACCATTCCAAAACAGTGGTCACATGTCTTAACCGCGGGCTTTAAACAAACCGCGTGCTCCCATATAACCTCCCGTCGTGGTCACATATGATGCATAGAACCGGGGGTCGGGGCTAAGCCCCAGCCTGACCACCTTTTCGTTTCAAACAATAGCCAACATTAAATATATTCGAAACTGTGTAATAAACATGAACCAATACAATGGCGCGTTGGCAAGTCGGAGGTTACAAAAATTTTGGCATAGGGAGAGGTCACCGGTTTGAATCCGATCGACTTACAAAACTTTTGATTAATAAGCCAATTAGACAAATGCTGGGGTGCCATGTGGCAGCCCATGACTGGGCCACATGGCACCTTTCCAACCAACTAGAACACGACACGTGTCAACCTCTGATTCGTCCACGTCTGCCACGTGTCAAACTGCCGTACTTCCTAGTCAGCCTGCACTGTCAGCCTGCCAAGTCATCGTACGGTCGCCATGTCAGATGTTGATGTCATCCATGCCACATCAACTGCTGACGTCACCCGTGCCACATGTCACCCTTCCAGTGGTAACATGTGTCACCTCCGGATTGGTCCAACCATACGCCCAAAATGCCAAATATGGCTGACACGTGTCACCACCTGGAGCTGCCACGTGTCCTGTACGAACTTGCCACGTGTCCTGTATGGACCTGCCACATGTCCTGTACGGACTTTCCACGTGTCCTATATGAACTTTCCACGTGTCCTGTACGAACCTGCCATGTTTCCTGTACGGACTGCCACGTGTCCTGTACGGACTGCCCAGTCAACATTTTTTTTTGCTTATTTGACTTTTCGAACAGAACGCGATATCTTCTCCATACGGACTCTGTTTGACAAAGTAAATATACCACCGGAATCAGGAAGACAAGACATACGCAATGGTGTTGGTTTCATTGGATTCCGAGCACTTTCATTTTTGAGCATTTTTCAAGCCTTGACAGGCTTCTGAATCCGATTTCGGATCACTGGGATACCTTCATCAAAAGGTTTGAAGGGTATAACCTTCGCGTGGCTAAGGAATTCAGACAAACATTTGATGGGTATAGGGAAAACGTTGGAGATATCCAGTTGGAAGTAATTGAAGAGTTTGTCAGTGAAGCCACATGACTTCCATCCACTGGTCAGAAGTGGTTCAAGAACTCAAAAATTGAATAAGTTCCTTGGAGCCTCTTCATGACCTCTAGGAAAATCAATTGCCGTGAAAAAGGTATCTCTGTTTCTCTACTTAAAGTTAGATGACATGGTCTCATGTCGGTCCTTAAATAGTTTGTGATGTGTGAGGGTCGTTATGGTCTAGTTTTTATCTATCATATACGGTTGATTATGCACTTCATAAGTTTTCATTTGAATGTGCCTTTCTATTTTCTCAGAACCCTATACAAGATGTCTAAAAGGTATAAAACACAGAGTCTCGACTTGACCCTTTTTCACCACGACTTAATCAAAATTCTGTTAACTCACCATTTGAAAACCATAAGCGACTATTGGGATGGATTTTTAGTGAGAAATGGTTTTGTTTCTACCATTTCTGTAGATAGCCCTAATTCAGGTGAATCGTTGGTAAAAGGACACTTTGACAGTCCGAATATTAAGTCAGCCACAAAACCCATGGACGAAGTAATGCTTAGTCAATTAACACATGAGCAACAAGCTGTAGGGTGTGAGTGGAGTGAACCTCATGTGCCTAATTTGGATACTGGCCATAACGCCAATGTGAAACCCTATGTCGACAAATCTCACAAACAGTCAAAACAAAATCATGCAGCGTTAGGTTTTCAAAATAACAGAGCTGGTCGGATCATTTCAATAATTTTAAGGAATCGATCTAAACCTCATTTGAGCTCGATCAACCCGATCGAGGTCAATGAGGTTTTAGATCCTGAAATTGAATTTTTCCTCGCAGAAGAAGATCTAAATTTTCATAAATTGGATCCTAATCAACCTTATGACTTTGTTAATAATATTCCACTATGTCTCAAGGATAAAGGTGAGTTCATTGGTATTAGGCTTGGTCAGGGGCACGTAACAGGTGGTATTGATACAACCAACCTTGACTATATGCTCCATCAATAGATCATCTCTCCCGTGCAGTGTGACGTTTTACTACATTGGATTGAACGATACTATGCTAATATTCCCATCCCCCAAGATCGAATTAAAACACTCACAACTCACAATGAATTATTGACAAAATAAAATCATGACCTTAGAGCAAACGAGGAGAGACAAGCTAAACGTCTGAAGAAGATAGGCAACATTGTTATTAAAAATGTAGACAGTGTTAATGCTATAATCAATTCCGAGCTATCTTGATCCATGTTAGGTCATTGGTTGAAATGGTAAAACGATTTTTTCCCTCTTATTACATTCATATTATATTTTTAATCAAATCGGTTAAACTTTGACTTCTTTTTCCAATATAAGACTGGCTACATAATCTCTCCATTCTGTAGCCAAGTCATTTTTATATAAAATTTAGTAATTAGTTGTTAATAAATTATCTAACTTGTTCACATTTGATTTTCAGGACATGGTATATCTTGATGCTGATTTTATGAGGTGGAACATGTTCGACTTAGATGATTAGTATCTCTTTTCTGTTTATTTTGTAAATAAGAAAAAACTTTTATTAATTTTTGAAGATACAATTTGATTATGAGTGGTTGTAGGCCCTCCATATTTGTAATATTTTAATCTCATGGGATCTGATCCTATCCTAAGAGATAGGAAGATGAAATTTCAAAAAGACTCTTTAAATACTCTGCATTTTGTAAATGAAAGGCATCTTGGCCTGGAAGCAAAGATGGACGAATGACTTTCAAGACTTAATGGAACAACGTACAACATTTTGGATTTAGTCCTTTGTGAATGGTGTTTCATTAATGTTTTGCTTTATTTAATCTTGGTATATTAATATGTCGTGTAGCTTTAAACTCAATGAAATGTTATGTTTCAGGATATCCATGTTATAAATATCGTTCATGATTTGTTGTTCCAGATATTGAGACTGTGATCATCTTTTCAATTTGAATATCATGATTTCTCTTTGATGTTTAGTTGAAACATGAGATGAATGTATTACACATGGATTTATCTGACTGTAATCATTTTCGATCATAAGATCATAGAATTAATATGTGTTCCCTTTTCGTTCTTAAATCCTGGCTTCCAATACATGTTGTGAATTTATTCAACAAAGTTCCAGTATAAGTCTATTGCAGATTTATCTCATAGGCGTGGCAACTGAACGCTCTTGATTCATACAAAGGCACAGACACATTTAATGAACTAATATCAGGTTAGCTTATTTGTTTCTAATTTCTATCATTTTATGTATTAGTGAAGCCAGAAAGTTTAGATCAACTTTGACTATTTGTACATATGTGTTTCATAACTTAGTTAATTCAAGTTTCGTTAGATTTATAATTAGAAAATAGGAAATATTCAAATGCTCTTTCTTTATCTGCTTCTGTAAAACAATTATTTTTACATTGAATTTGTAAGTTTCTAGTAAAACTTGCAACTTGTGAATTCTATTCATAAGCGATATTTTTATATTTTCCTTTTCTGCTCAAATACACTTATACATATAATTATATTAGAGTTTATGTATATATTATTATTTAACATTAGTTAGTTATTATTTTTCTTTACTCTAGGACCTTATATTGGCTAATGGAGCCATTAAACCCGTTAGAACAGGTTACACCAAATGGCTTGGTTTACTTGGACAACCCTAGATCGGACCTGCTCTTCCAAGTTAACAGCCTGTCAATTTCACCCGTCAACAAATGGTGCTAGAAGGAGGGCCTGATTTAAATTGATGGCACATGGAAGTCATAATACTCTTCCCCCACACACTCACTCCCCTATAGTAACACGTAGTTGCTCAAACAACAATGTTACTTCTGAAACAAAAACTACCTCGAACGAAAGTCCTGAGATTCCCATTGAACCAGTCACACCAAATCCTTAAGCGACCAACGTACAAGAAATTGCTCATCAGTCACTCATAAGGACTCATAGTTCCCTGGCCCATATCAGAAAACCTAGTCGACCACTTAATCAACCCTTAGATTTCTTTGATATCCGAGAATAGCTTGAAGGAACTAGTCTGCTTTTGAACCTTTTAGGAGATAATACCATAGATCCTACTGAAACACCTATCCTTGAAGCTAGAGGATCTGGTATTCCACCTTCCCCACCTCATTCATCTCCATCCTCTTCATGAGGAGAATCATCTGACGAAGGCAGTTCCTCATCTGAATCATCTTAGCCTTTGACACCACCAACACCCATGGAAAACCAAAACAATCCCGCTAGACCTTGGCTCGATCAAGATGTCGTGGCTATACCTGGGCCTCATCACCAATTACCAAAACACCTGGAGAAATGGTTGCCTAAGTTTGATCCAGATTCTAAACAATTTTCTAAGGATCACATAAAGAATTTTATGATGGCCATTAGACTCCAAAGTGTAGATCATGAAGATGTAGTATGCATACTTTTTCCTTATACATTTGAGGGCAATGCCTCCACATGGTATTTCTCCCAACAACCCCAGACCATTGTCTCTTGGGACAAATTCAAAACCTTCTTCTTAGAGAAATTTGGAGAAGATAAATCTCCTAAAGTCTTGGTTATGGAACTTTCCAGCCTAAAAATGAATGCTAAGGAGAAAGTAAAATATTTCAACTAGAGATTTAATACATTAAAAAATCAAATTCCCACAGATTCAATGCCTGCTGAGAGTCTAATTGTTGCATATTACACCAAAGCTCTACATAATAATATAGCAATTTGGGTTAAATGGTCTAAAAAGTCTACATTGTTGGAAGCCTTCAAGGAGGCAATCCAAATCAAGAAAGACACATTAAGTTTAAAGGATAATCTCAATAGTGAAGATGAAACAACTTCATCTTCTAAAAATAAAGTAGAAATCCTTACTAGGCCTCCTCACACTAAAAGTCAACCATAAGCTTTAGATCTAGAAAGCTTGCAAAAGGCTTTCCAAAAATTATCGAATCAAGTCATGGAATAGAATAGATCGGTCGAAGAGGCATCCTCAGGCAAAGGTGGTTTTAAACCACCTTTCAGAAAACCTTTCCATCCTAATCGGCCAAACCCGACCACTGAAGGTCTTAATTTTGAAAGCTTACAATACGCTTTGCAAACTATTCTGGAAGCATATCATAACTCTGTCCCTCCTGAAATTTTTGAAGACGTAGCTGATGAAGAAGTAGTTGAAGAAGAGGAATCATCTCCCAATATCTTCGGACACTTTTCTGACAGTATTTTTCAAGAAAAATTTGAAACTGTCCACCCTTACAACACGAGAAGAAAAACATAGAGAAAACCATCTTCTGAAATGAGTAATAGTGTGTCTCCAAAATAGTCGAAACAAGATTAAATAAAATAGATTTTAGCAACCCCATTTCTATAATATGACTTGATTGAAGATCTAAAAACGCTAAGGGCTAATATTTATGTTTTTGAGCTTTTGAAATTTCCTCTTATTCTGCGGAAAATGCTTCAAAATATCGCGGAAAATAGTAAGAACAACGATCCTAGCAACAAGAAGACTGCAAAAATCAGTTCTAAAACAGCCAAAAAGATCCCTACCAAAACAACATCTGTACCTATGGATAAAATGGATTTAGCTGAAAAAACTGCATCAAATCTAGATAAAATTGTTTTAGGGACAACAACAAAAAATCAACAAAATTTTGTTGATAACGCTCGTAAAAATGTCCCGTCTTTTTTGTTAACTTTTGAAATTTTTAATAGAAATGTACATAACTACATGGTTTATTCCAGTGCATCATCAAATGTAATGCCTTTATCTGTGTCAAAAAATTAACGTAGAAGTTCAACCTTCTGATCTCAAAATCATTCAACTTAATCGGAAAAACGTCAAGGTAATCGGTGAACTTAAGAATGTCTTGGTTAGGTTATCTTATAATCATAAGGTTCAACAAATTATTGACATTATTGTTGCTGACATCCCTGAAGTATATGGTTTTTTTTTAAGCAGGGATTGGTCCGAACAACTGCATGGTTATTTTTCCACAGATTGGTCTCATCTGTGGTTGTCGAAAAATGGACACCCCAATAAAATCACGATAAATCATGAACATTATCTCAAGCATACTGTGATGGATCTAAATAATGCAAACAAACCATTTACTGCATCTACTGATTCGTTTGAAATGTAGGGAATGAACACCTTCTTTGGTAACTTCATGACCGAAATTTCACCTTTCACTGATTCTGGGAAACAATCAGAACTTATGACCTATACTCAGTCATCAACTTCACCAAGTGTGTCAAACACTGTCGATGAAGCTCAAATCTAGTTGTTGTACTTTGATGGATCTAAATCCAAAGAAGGAACCGGTGCAGGATGTGTACTCATCGATCCCGCATGTAATAAGACTTTCATTGCCTGTCGATTAGAGTTCGAGTGCACCAATAACACCGTCGAATATGAAGCACTCTTGCAAGGACTTAGGAAATCCGTGGACATGAACGTAAGGAATTTAATGGTATTTGATGATTCAAAAATCGTGGTTAGGCAGGTAAGAAACTCCATACATTGCTTGTCACCACATCCGAAAAGATACCAAACTGAGGTATGGAGCCTAATGCAAACAATTTTAGAATTTAACATAAATTCCATTCCTAGACTAAGCAATTCATAGGATGATTTATTGGCTAATGTCACTTCTAAACTGTTTCCCACAGAAGGTATTTCTCTTAATGCATTTTCGATTGAATTGTTTTTCAAGCCGTCGATCCCCGATAACATTACCAATTGGAGAGTGTTTGACAATGATCAACAAATCATCAACTTCTTTCATATGGAAGACACCTTCCAAGGTGTGGTCATCAATGAAGGCACTCATGATGAAAACCTTTGCAACTTCACAGTAATATCAGATCCTAGATCTCCAGAATCAATGTTCGATATGGTGAACTCTATCCCCAAATCTATTGTAAGACTAGAAAATTTTTATGACTTGCATGATAAATTTAGAGGGTCAGTTAATTGTAAAATGAACAGTTATTCCTTGACTTATGGAACGATAAATTTAGGGACTAATGATAATCCTCAAAAAATCAATTTGGGAACGAGATGCTCCGAGCAAGAATGATCTTCCTTCATAAAATTGTTTAAATAATTCAAAGATGTTTTTTCTTGGACATATGATTAACTGAAAACATTTGATCCTAATATAATACAACATGTCATTCCCATGAAACCACAAACTCAACCATTTTAGTAGAAGTTAAGAAAGATGCACCCCAAATTGGAACCCACTGTCAAGAAAGAACTGAATAAATTACTAAATGCAAAGATAATTTTCCCAATCAGACACACACAATGGGTGTCTAATCTAGTTCCTGTAAGAAATAAAAGTGGTGAAATTCGAATCTGTGTTGACTTTCATAACTTGAACCGAGCCTCCGATAAAGATAACTACCCCATTCCTCCAATGGAACAAATTCTTCAACAAGTGTCTAGTTCTAAAAGACTATCTCTGTTAGATGGTTTTTCGGGATACAACCAAGTCCTCATGTCTCCCTCGGATCAACTCAAAACCACTTTTCGTACTCCATGGGGTAATTATGCCTATAGGAAGATACAAGGAAAACTACTCAGTTTCATAGTATCCAATGATGGAATGATCATCGATCTTGAAAGGACCCAAGCCATTTCCAAACTTCCCCCTCCTTCCTCCAAAAAATCAATGCAATCCTTTTTAGGTCAGATTAATTTCGTCAGAAGATTTGTCCCAAGTTTCTAAGAAATGGTAATACCCCTACAAAATTTAATTAAAAAGGATATTCATTATCACTAGGGACCCCAAGAAAGTCAAGCTTTTCATTCTATTAAAAAAACAATAATAGAATCTCCTTCCTTGATGAGTCATGATTTCTCACGGGATTTCACTCTTTACACCTTCGCCTCTGATCGATCTTTTTTTTTTTTAACTAAAACGGTTATGTATTTTATTAATTGGGAAATCTCGCTGGCCGAAGCCTTACATCCTTCACAAAACCATCTTCAATATTTTACAGGCTTCTGTCCTTTTCAAGGAATACAAATTTTTATTGGGTCTCCGTCATTTATGCATAGTTTTCCTTGGGCCAAGAGGCAACCTTTATTGGCTAAAGTATTTGCTTCTTTGTTTGAGTCCCTGAGTATATGGTAGCAGTCAAAGGAGGTGAAGTCCCAGAGAATGTGCCTTAATCTTTGTAGGTTCTTTTTTAGGCCATCATCATTGAACTGTCCTCCCGAGTGTATCATTTTGATCAAGATTTCAGAGTCTCCAAATGCTTGTAGGTTCCGGTGGCCTCTTTCCTTGACTATCTGACATACTTTTATCAAACTCAATATTTCTACTTGGTTGTTGGTTCGCTGTCTGAGTCCCCAACAAAAAGTTCCTAGGATTTTCCCTTCGCTGGATTAAATGATTCCTCCAGCTCCCACTATACCAGGATTTCTCTTGGAGGCGCCGTCGAAGAATGCTGTAGTTATTCCTTGCTTCTGCCACCATCTCTGAAGAGTGTCATGATTATCTCTTAGCCTCCATTTTGTTTCAGAATGGGGTTTTCAATGCTTCGTGCTTTTCCTGTAGGTGGCGTTTTGTAAATTTCGAATTTTGGCGCTGGGTATGTATTTGTGAAATAACGTTTTGCTGACAGGATGAGAAGGCTCACTGTGCATCTTCCACAAAATTTTGCATCCAAGTGCAGTGTTGACAAGAGCTGGATCTCTAATTTGGAGCCCACCTTCTCTCAGAGGCAGCTTTGTTGTTTCCCATCTGACCAAATGGAACTTGTGTTGATTCCCTTTACCACCGTGCCACAGGAAATCTCTCAGCAACTTGTTGATTTGCCCAGATATCGATTTGTGTGCTAGGAGGAAGGCTGCTTGGTAGATCGGCAGTGAGGAGAGGACTGACTTTATCAGTGTTAATTTACCTCCATGTGTGAGCCAATGTCCTCCCCAGGCATCAATTTTTCCTTTAATTTTTGTTAAGACTCCTTCCCACAGATTGACTTTATTTATGCCCAGTGATAATGGCAGCCCAAGGTACTGTATCTTTTCCCAATCTGCATACCCTTTGAACCCCAGGGTGCGAGCAATCCTTTGAGTTTCATGTTCTGCTGCATTCCAACTATAGACAACACTTTTCCTTTCACTTATCAAGGCCCATGATACTTTGCAGTAATCTTGAAGTATGCTCTTGAATGCAAAGGCTAATCTATTTGAGGCTCCTCCTAGCATAAGAGAGTCATCCGCGAACATAACATGATTTAAGGTCCTTCGTAATTCTCAGGCCTGGGGTAGCTCCTATTAACCTTTCCTTCTCCAGCTTCCTGCTGAGTGAATCCGCCATTAAAATATACAGAAAAGGAGAGAGGGGGCAACCTTGCCTCAACCCCCTCGAAGATTTAAAGAACTCTGTTGGCCTCCCGTTTACTAAAGGTGCTATCCATGGGCTGTGGGTACAGGCTTGTATCAGGTTTACAAACTCTTGCTCAAATCCGAAGGAGAGTAGCACTTGATATAGGAAATACAACTTTACTCTATCGAAGGCATTGGCCATGTCTAACTTGATCAACATGCCCTTCTCTTTTCTGAGATTGCTGGAATGCATAGCTTCCTGAACTAGGATTACATTGTCCAGGATGTGTCTCCCTTTGACAAATCCTCCCTGGGATTTTGAGATGAGCTTGCCCAGCAGTGGCTTTATTTTTTTTGCAAGGAGTTTTGCAATTATCTTGTAAGAGGCGTTACAAAGGGAGATTGGCCTGAATCTATCAAAGGAGGCGGGGTTTGTTTCTTTCGGGATTAAAGCAAGGAAAGTTGAGTTGGTGCCACCTCCCAGTTTTTCTTTCTGTAGGAATCCTTTTATCATTCTAATGAGATCAGATTTGATTATATTCCAACATATCCTGTAGAAGTGAATAGAGAACCTGTCTGGCCCTGGAGCTTTGTCAGGGGCCATAGACCAGATGATTTTGCTGATTTCTTCTTCGTTGGTTGGGCTCAATAGTGTTGTGTTGTCTTCTTTTGTAACCAGTGCCAGGATGTTCTTGAGGAATTCCTTACTGCCTTCTTCATTATCGTCATTCTCTTTGCTGTAAAGATGGTGGAAGTATGAGACAACAACAACCTTTATTTGATCTATTCCTTTGCAAATCTTCCCGTCGTTGGTTGTGATTTCAGAGATGTGGTTCCTGGAGAGCCAGGCTTTAAATTGACGATGGAAGTAAGATGTATTTCTGTCTCTGGATTCCAACCATAAGCTATGGGATTTTAGTCTCCAGTATTCTTCTTTGATTCTGAAGGAGTGGTAAGATTTACTTTGGATTGCTTGTTCCTTTTCCAGATCTGTATTAGCAATATCTTTTATTTCCATTTCATTCTGCAGCTTTCCCAACTGTTGCACTAGCTCCTTTCTTTGGGTGTTGGGGTTGCTTTCCGGTCTTTTTCTCCATTCCTTAAGTGTTGTTTTTGTTATCTTTAATTTTTGTTCCCAGACAAAGTGGGGAGACCCAGTAACTTTGGTGGACCATGCCAGTCGGACTGTCTCATAGAAGCCACTCTTTTCTTTCCACAAAGGGCTGAATATGAATGGGATTGGGCCTAAATTTTATTCTTCCTCTAACGAAAGAAGGATGGGTTTGTGGTCCGAGGTAAGCTTGGGGAGGATGGCTATGGAGATTAGCTTCCTTTCCAGCAGAAAAGTGCTTTGGACCATAAACCTATCCAATCTGGCAGAGATGTGTTCCTCCCCTGTCCTGTTATTGGTCCAGGTGTAAAGCCCTTTGCACGGTTTAAAATCTATTAGATCCCACTGCTGTATCAAGTCTTCTACTACATGGATCAATTGATCCTTGCTGGTCCTTCCTCCCCTCTTTTCTTTTCCATTCATTACTAGGTTGAGATCTCCAACAATGATTATATTGTTTGGGGAAATTAGTTCTAGATACTCTTTTAAAGTTTTCCAACAGTCTTTCTTTTCGGAATGCAAAGTTGGTACATAAATATTGAATAATGCAATGGTTAACTTACTTGCTATATGCTTCAGTTCTGTGAAGCTCCAATGATGAGTGTTGTAGGAGTTGACGAGGCTGAACTATTCTTCCTTCCACAGTGTTGCTATTCCTCCGGAGGAGCCCCTTGCACTAATTGCTTTCCCTGTATTCTTCTGCCATTTGTTTTTACTTATCTCTAGAAGGGCTTCCCCTTCGATTTTTGTCTCTTGGAGCATGAGAATGTATGTTGGTTCCACTTTCATCAGGTCCTTAACCGCTTCAATTTTCGTCGAGTTCCCCAGACCTCTGCAGTTCCAAGAGACGATTTTCATTACTTACTATCGGGGCTGGATGGGCCTCCTCCTTTTAGAGACCTTATCCTTGTGTTTCTGTCCATTGACATTTCTATTGTGGGTTGGCTTCCTTGGGTCTTTTGTCTTTCTGCCTCTTCCTCCCTTGCTTCTTTACGGGACTTCCTTCCTGCTCTTTTGGCTGGCCTTTCTAAGATCTCGTCCTCAGAGGAGCTTGATGGCTCTAATATTTTCTTTCTGGCTATGTCTGCATATGAGGGAGAGGGGGTTGCATCTTGGATTCCTGCTGTTTTCCCTTGTTCCCCTGTATCTTTCCTTTTTGGGGGGGATTTTGGATGTTCCCTGTTATCCATGATTATTTCTGGTTCTTATGTTTCCTTATTGATCTTTTATGTTTGAGTTGTTGGTTGTGGCATGGGATTGGGGTCCCCATCAAGTTGCTCTTTCTCCAGTTTCCCGGGGTTGCCATTCTTCGTTGATCCTTTGCTTCTAGATCTTGCTGTCCCTATTTTCTGGACTATGGTCCACTGATTTGTTTTCGTGTTCTCACTCTCATCTGCATTCTTTTTTTTGCAGTGCCTTGCAAAGTGACTGTATCCATGACAGTGCCGGCATTTGAATGGTAACTGCTCATAATCTAGCTACTGGATGTGCGTCCAATATGCCGCGGTTAGTTTGATTGCCTCTAGTAATCCCACTTCCAGATCCACCTCCACACAGATCCGGGTGCATGAGTACTGATCTTTCCTTGGTGCTTGATCGATATACCTTCCAAGCTTGTTGCTGATTGCATGCAATGATTTTTGGTTCCAGCAGTGTAAAGGGATATGGGGTAGGAGAACCCATACTGGAACGACGGATGGCACATCCTGGGCTGGATCAAAATCCAGGGTCCATTTGTTCAGATATAACCCCTGGGGTCCCATGAAATATGGGTTGTTTATGAAGATGAGGCTTTTATCTTCAGGATTTTCAAAGACAAAAACAAAGTAGCCTTTCCCTACAAAATGACTCTTTATCCCTTCTAAGATGAGCGGGCTCCAGTTCCTCTGCACCCAGGCTTCGACGGATTTGGGAGAGGGCCAGAGCCCGGTAAATTGCTCGATGAGGCCTCTGTCTACAAGATTGATTGCCGACCTGCAAGTTTCTTCTAATGGAAGTTCTATGCTTGGGATGCATTCCAGTTTCTTGATAAATTTCTGCTGAGCTGCTGATGATGTTCTCTTGGAAGCCTCGGCCACGAGTTTCCTGAAAGCATCGATCTCTGACAAAGGGGGAGAGGTGGGTACGGCTCCCCCACCAGCGTCCATGGCTGGGGGGGCCCTACTCACTACTCACTGCGTTGATCTCCACACTTAGGTCGCTCTCCTCACACCCTCACGCTCCTCACGCGATCCTTATATAGTTCATAAGGGCCTCTGATCGATCTTATGCCGCTGTGTTAACAAAAAAAAACGCTAAAACCAATGAAATACCCATTGCCTTCATGATATCATCTTTCAAAGGGGATGAACTGAATTACCCCACCATAGATCAACATGTGTATGTTTTCTTTAAAGTAGTGAAACACTTCTGGTCATATCTACTGAAATTTAGAACTAAAGTCATCGTTCCTTACCCTGCTATGAGAAAATTATTAGTACAAAAGGAACTGGGTGAAAAATGGGAAAATTGGATGAAGTCGTTACAAGAGTATGACCTCGAAATAACTCCTGCACAAATTTTTAGAGGTCAGGGCCTATGTAAACTAGTGGCTGATTCAGTTGAAGAACAGGAAAAGCAAATTAACACCTCGACTGAAAATCAACATAATGTGAAACAAATCAACTGTGCACAAGCTATTGCTAATTCTTGGTATGATGATATTAATTTTATTTGGCACATGGATATTCTCCTCACCATATTGATCCTAGAAATATAAGAGTGCTTAGGTTAAAATATTCATCTTTCCAGTTCATAAATGATGTATTGTTTCGAAAGAATTTGACGGTGTTCTTATGCGTTGTTTGGAAAAAGATGAAGCAGGGAAAGTGATATCTGAACTTCATGCAGTTGAATCTGGTGGAAATTTCCGTGGGGACACCACTTCCCACAAATTATTAAGAGCTGGGTACTATTGGCCCACATTGTTTAAAGATGCCCACACCCTATGTTGCAAATGTATAATTTGCCAAAAGGCTGCTAGACGGGTGAAAAAGGCAACATTCCCTTTACATCCCGTTACTATAGATTCATCTTTTCAGCAGTGGGGTATTAAAATCATAGGCCCAATCAATCCTTATTCTTCAAAACAACACAAGTATATTATTACAGCAACAGATTATTTTACCAGATGGTCCGAAGCTGCACCTTTGAAAGTGGTAAACACGAATCAGATAGTATCTTTCCTTAATTCCAATATCATTAATAGATTCAACATTCCCGAATTTTTAGTCTTTGATAACACATCTTATTTCTCATCCCTGGATATGAACATGTTTTCTTTAGAAAAAAGGATCAAATTAAAATATTCTGCCAGCTACTACCCCCAAGGAAATGGTCTAGCAGAATCAACAAACAAAAATTTAATCAAGATCATGAAGAGGATAGTTTCTGAAAACCATAAGAACTGGCACAATACACTATTTAATGCACTCTGGGCTGATAGAGTGAGACCCAAAACCTCTATTGGTAATTCTCCTTTCTTTCTAGTTTATGGGAGAGAAGCAATCCTACCTCCTCATGTTCTACTCCCATCTCTGCAATTATCACAGAAAGTGAAAGAAGGTTTGTCCTCCTCTCGAAAATCGAATCAATGATTTATTAAAGCTGTAGGAAGTAAGAATGCAAGCAAAGAAGAAGTTGGATTAGCATCAACAAATTGTTAAAAACTAGTTTGATTCAAACTCTTCTTCGGATGGGGACTTTGAGGTAGGATACCTGGTTCTCAATTGGGATAAACACCAAGTTCCAAAATATGTGGTTGGGACCATTTGCAATCTATAAAAAACTAGGTCCTAGTTATTTTCAGCTACATGATTTGGAGGGATGGCCAGAAACTTTTCCAGTGAATGTCCAAGCTCTCAAGAGGTATTTTTCCTGATGATTCTAGATTCACCTCTGTACATATTTTTCTTTTTAAAATTTTCTTTTTTGTTTTTTTATTTTGGTTCTTTTCATTTTGCTTGTTCTTACTATTTTATGAATAAATTTATTTCGGTACCACCATTTAGTTCATGAAAAGAAACTAGAATGCATCATCATAAAGAAACAATCAAGGTCATTTCAAAGTATCAGTGTTGTAAATTGTTGAAACTCAGACTAGTAAAAGAAACTTCTTGTTTGGAATAATCTGTCTGGTTAATTGACAACCCTGTCGAGGCTATGGATAGAGGTGTCAGAGTGGGTTAATTGACAACCATGCCGAGGCTATGGATGACTCTTGGCAGCAATGACCTTTCCAACAATACCAGAGTCATTGGCTTAAATATAATCTCTCTCGTAACTAAAACTTGTCACCAGATTGCATTTGGACAGAAAGACATCTGACACTAGACTGTGTGATGTTTTTGAGTTTGATTGGGATACTTTACTTACTATCGGTTGTTCTTTAATTTTCAACCATTCTGATCTTTCCTAACATGAATTCTCTGGTGATGCAGAGATAACTGCTTCGCCCAACAAGTCGCCATTGTTGGAAGCCCTACACGATTTCGCTACTTGAATGACAAACAACACTTTTTGTAGCTGCCTTCACCTCATATTATCATTTTGGGATGGTTACTAGATTATAAAATATGTTCAATAACTCTTTAATTTTTTTCGTTTTCATGCTTTATTCATGAATGAAAACATGAATCAAACATGAAAACTTAATTTTGTATTATATTCCTATTCAAGGCATTCTTTTAAAAGGTCATTGTGCTTGTATCTACCCTATATTTAATACTTGAATGATTTTTCTATTGAGTGTGTTGAATGTTGATATGATACTTATGTTGGTTCGCATTTGAATTATAAACATGTTTTTATATTTAAACCCTTTTCAAATCAATCATTGTCGAGCTAGTTATGAGATTTAATTCACAAGTGTTATACCCTATACTTGATCCTTTTGCTGGCAGAGTAAATCGATGAGATTTTCATTATGAGTCGAGGGTTTTTGTCATGCCCTGTACGCGAGGTTTTCATTACCAGGAGTGCTCAAGCCTCAACAATCGAAACCTCTATGTTCATAATATGATTGCGCAGGGGTTTTGCTTGGTTCGTTTCCATTTTATTCACTCAAATTTGTTCCTTTTACTCCTGCCATCTAAACCCAGAGCTATCTTGAGTCACCCCTATTACATTCCAGTCATATTTTTAATGGCTCCTCTTGTCCGAATAGAGATGAATGGCTCTCAAGTATTGTTGTCTCATGATGATAAAGTTAAGGATTTGAAAGGCCAGGTCTAGGATACCTTCACCAAAAGGTTCAAAGGGCATAACCTTTGCATGGATAAGGAATTCACACAAACATTTGATGGGTATAGGGAGAAATTTGGAGATATCCAATTGGAAGTAACTGAAGAGTTTTTCAGTGAAGCCACATGACTTCCATCCACTGGTTAGAAGTGGTTCAAGGACTCAAAAATGGAATAAGTTCCCTGGAGCCTCTTCATGATCTCCGAGAAAATCAATTGATGTGAAAAAGGTATCCCTGTTTCTCTGCTTAAAGTTAGATGGCATGGTTTCCTGTCGGTCCTTAAACAATTTTTGACCTGTGAGGGTCGTTATGGTATATTTTCTCTATCATATATAATTTCTTATGCACTTCATAGGTTTTCATTTAAATGTGCCTTTCTATTTGCTGAGAATCCTATACAAGATGTCTATAAGGTATAAAAAACAGAGTCTTGAGTCGATCCTTTTTCACCATGGATTAATCAAAATTCTATTAACTCACCATTTGAAAACCATAGGTGATTGTTGGGATGGATTTTTAGTGATAAATAGTTTTGTTTCTATCGTTTTTGTAGATGGCCCTAATTCGGGTGAATCATTGGTAAAAGGACACTTTGACATTCTGAATATTAAGTTAGCTACAAAACCCATGGACCAAGTAATTCCCAGTCAATTCCCACATGAGAAACAAGTTGTAGGGTGTGAGTGGAGTGAACCTCCTGTGCCTAATTTGGATACTGGCCATAACGCCAATGTCAAACCCTATGTCGACAAATCTCACAAACAGTCAAAACAAAAGCACGCAGTGTTAGGGTTACGAAATGAAAGAGCTGGACGACTCATTTCGAGAAGTTTAAGGAATTGATCTAAAACTAATTTGAGCTTGATCGACCTGATCAAGGTCAATGAGGTTTCATATACTGAAATTGTTTTTTTCCTCGCAGAAGAAGATCCAGATTGTCATAAATCGGATCCTAATCAACCTTACGAATTTGTTAATAATCTTCCACCGTGTCTCAAGGATAATGGTGAGTTCAATGGTATTAGGCTTGGTCAGGGGCACGTAACAGGTGGTATTGATACAACCAGCCTTGACTGTATGCTCCATCAACAGATCATCTCTCCCGTGTAGTGTGAGGTTTTCCTACATTGGATTGAACGATACTATGCTAATATTCCCATCCTCCAAGATCGAATTAGAACACTCACAACTCACAATGAATTATTGACAAAAGAAAATCGTGACCTCAAAGCAAACGAGGAGAGACAAGATAAACGTCTGAAGAAGATAGGCAACATTGTGATTAAAAATGCAGACAGTATTAATGCTATAATCAATTCCGAGCTATCTTGATCCATGTTAGGTCATTGGTTGAAATGGTAAAATGATTTTTTCCATATTATTACATTCATATTATCTTTTAAATCAAATCGGTTAAACTTATATTTCTTTTGCCAATATAAGACTGGCTACATAATCGAGAGATTCTGTAGCCAAGTCATTTTTATATAAAATTTAGTAATCAGATGTTAATAAATTATCTAACTTGTTCATATTTCGTTTTCAGGACGTGGTATATCTTGATGTTAATTTTATGAGGTGGAACATGTTCGATTTAGATGATTAGTATCTCTTTTCTGTTTATTTTGTAAATAAAAAAATACTTTTATTAATTTTTGAAGATACAATTTGATTATGAGTGGCTATAGGCCCTCCATATTTGTAATATTTTAATCTCATGGGATTTGATCCTATCCTAAGAGATAGGAAGATGAAATTTTAAAAAGACTCTTTAAATACTCTGCATTTTGTAAATGAAAGGCATCCTGGCCTCGAACCAAAGATGGACGAATGACTTTCAAGACTTAATAGAACAACGTACAACATTTTGGCTTTAGTTCTTTGTGAATGGTGTTTCATGAATGTTATGTTTTATTTAATATTGGTATATTAATATGTCGTGTTGGTTTAGACTCAATGACATGTTATGTTTCAGGATATTCATGTTATAAATATCGTTCATGATTTGTTGTTCCAGATATTGAGACTGTGATCATCTTTTCAATTTGTATATCATGATTTCTCTTTGATGTTTAGTTGAACCATGAGATGAATATATTACACATGGATTTCTCTGACTGTAATCATTTGTGATCATAAGATCACAAAATTAATATGTGTTCCCTTTTTATTCTTAAATCCTGGCTACCAATACATTTTGTGAATTTATTCAGCAAAGTTCCAGTATAATTCTATTGCAGATTTATCTTGTAGGCGTGGAAGATAGATTCTCTTGATTTATACAAAGGCACAGACACATTTAACGAAATAATATCAGGTTAGATTCTTTGTTTCTAATTTTTGTCATTTTATGTATTAGTGAAGCCAAAAAATTTAGATCAATTTTGACTATCTGTACATCTGTGTTTCATAACTTAGTTAATTCAAGTTTCGTTAGATTTATAATTAGAAAATAGGAAATATTCAAATGTGCTTTCTTTATCTTCTTCTGCAAAACAATTATTTTTACATTGAATTCATAAGTTTCCAGTAAAACTTGCAACTTGTAAATTCTGTTCATAAGCGATATTTTTATATTTTCCTTTTTTGCTCAAATACACTTATACATATAATTATATTAGAGTTTATGTATATATTATTATTTAACATTAGTTAGTTATTGCTTTTCGTTACTCTAAGACCTTATATTGGCTAACAGAGCCATTAAACCCATCAGAACAGGTTACACCAAATGGCTTGGGTTACTTGGAAAACCCCGAACCAGACCTGTTCTTCCAAGTTAACGGCCTGTCAATTTTGCCCGTCAATAGTACCAATTGTATTCACTGCATGTATGAATCCCTCAACCGCAGGTTTATGTGCATAACTACAGATCTTTGTGTCTTAAAGACTCTGGAATATGTCTCTACCCTGAAAAAAAAATTAACCCACAATTTCTGCCGAGGAAAGTTCTCTGATACCACTTGTAATATACTAGATAAAAAAAAGTATGTAGAACAAAAATAAAATGCTAGAAATGGCAGAATAACACCAATATAACCATAAAAATCACCACAATAACACTGAAATGATATAGGAATAACAACATAAATAACACTTTGACTCTGAGAGAAATGTTCACAGGCCTCTTCGAGGGGGAAACCTCCAGTCGATCAGAGCTCTATTACAATAATATCCAAGATAGGGTTCTCATACCCTCAACTCCTATTTATACTACTATCAAAAGAAGCATATAGAGGAAGATCCTTCTATAAGAGGAAGCTTCTATTAGGTCTTCTTACATTCGACTTATTCTATTTTATTGCAAAACCTTATTAATATTGACCTTTATTACATCCAAATATATTGTTCTAGCTATGTGCGAGTTAGGACCCTAACATTGTGACAAATTTTGTATAAATACATAGATGTAAGATCTATTCAAGGCAACTTCTTTCCATATGTAATAGAGAAAACTCTCATTTGTGAGTATTAATACAAGTGCAGACAAAGATTCTAAATTCTATTCAGTTTGAGTTATGTTTTTCTACTATATTTTAATATCTCTTAATTTCCTTATGTAATTTCAGACCAGCCTTATGTAATTTCCAAATAGGGAGATTTGTGTCACTATTGTAAATCCTTCAATCCTATCCCAAGTTGTTATTAAAGGGGGATGTTGGGATATTTAGACTCTTAGGAGTTAGTTAATATCTGCTTTGTCTAATATGTCGTTAGGTAAAAGTGTGTTTCTTAGTGTGTTTCTTTAGTATGCATTAGTATGCATTTGTATATAGTAAATACGAGGATCACGATATGTTCTCGACATAGAGTGATCCGACGGTTCATACTCTCCTTGATCTTAACAGCCATTGATCCGTGGATTAACACCCGATTGTTCCATGATCTCTATTTAAAGAGCATGGAGGGTCATTTGCCGATGATCGATTGTGAGAAACTCTATTGTAAAACATCTTTGTAATACTTTTCTTTTGCATTATTAAACTTCTCCAAGTGGCCACGTTGGTTGGGGCCATGGATGTTTCCTCGTAGGGGTTTTACCACAAGAAAACATCTGTGTCTTGATCTTTGATCTAGTTATATGAGTGGTTACTGAAGGTGTTTGTCCTTTGTTGGAATACCTGTGTTGTCGAACATAATGAAGGATATTTAGAAAAAGTGGAATTATGGGTTTCCAAGCGCTCGTAACGTTGAGGCATTCTTTGGCCCATTTCAATCAAATTTGTATCATTTAAATAGAAAATACATGTAGTGCTTGGGCCCCTTTTTCTCAACTTCGGGTCATTCTAGGCCCAAGTTTGACCAGCCTCGAATGAAGGCTATTTGGAGGAAGTGGATTTATGGGTTTAAAAATATAAAATAATTTTTTGATTCCCATTTGGGTTCCCGAGCTCTCGCAACATTGAGGCATTCTTTGGCCCATTTTTATCAAATTTGTATTGTTTTAGGGTTGATCCTAGTTAACCCCGAATGAAGGTGATTTTTGAAAAGAAAAATTATTCATTTGCAAATATGAAATCATATTTGGATACCCATTTGAGAGTTGTACATGCGGTGTTGATTGTGAGCGAAGACGTGTAGTTCTTGGGCCTCTTTTTCTCAACTTTGGGTCATTCTAGGCCCAAGTTTGACCTGCCCCGAATGAACGTTATTTGGAAGAAGTTGAATTATGGGTTTAAAAATACAAAATAATTTTTTGATACCCATTTGAGAGATGCAAGTGTGTTCCTGAGCGCTCGTAATGTTGAGACATTATTTTGCCCATTTTGATCAAATTCATATCGTTTTAGGATTCTGGTTAGCCCTAAATGAAGGTGAATTTTGAAAAGAAATTTTTTTCATTTGCACATATGAAATCATATTTGGAAACCCATTTGAGAGCTATACACGTGGTCCTCATTGCGAGCGAATACGTGTACTTCTTTAGCCCCTTTTTCTCAACTTCGGGTCAATCTAGGCCCAAGTTTGACCAACCCCGAATGAAGGCTATTTGAAAGAAGTGGAATTATGGGTTTAAAAATACAAAATAACTTTTTGATACCCATTTGAGAGATGCAAGTGGATTCTCAACTGCTCGTAACGTTGAGGCATTCTTTTTCCCATTTCGATCAAATTCGTATCATTTTAGGATTCTGGTTAATCTTCAATGAAGGTGATTTATGAAAATAATTTTTTTTCATTTGCAAATATGAAATCATATTTGTAAACCCATTTGAGAGTTGTACACATGGTCCTAATTTCGAGCGGAGACGTTTAGTGCTTGGGCCCCTTTTTCTCAACTTTGGGTCATTCTAGGCCCAAGTTTGACCAGCCCCGAATGAAGGTTATTTAGTAAAAATGGAATTATGGGTTTAAAAATATAAAATAATTTGTTGATACCCACTTGAGAGATTCAAGTTGGTTCCGGAATGCTCGTAACATTAAGGCATTCTTTGTCCCATCTCGATCAAATTCGTATCGTTTTAGGGTTGATTCTGGTTAACATAGAATGAAGGTGATTTCTGAAAAGACAAACTCTTCATTTCCAAAGATGAAATCATATTTGGATACCCATTTGAGAGTTGTATATGTGGTCCCGATTGCGGGAGAATACGTGTAGTTCTTGGGCTCCTTTTTCACAACTTCGGGTCATTCTAGGCCCAAGTTTAACCAGCCTCGAACGAAAGTTATTTCGAAGAACTAGAATTATGGGTTTAAAAATATGAAATAATTTTTTGATACCCATTTGAGAGATATAGGTGGGTTCCCGAGCTCTCGCAACGTTGAGGCATTTTGTGGCCCATTTCGATCAAATTTGTATTGTTTTAGGGTTGATTCTGGTTAACCTTGAATGAAGGTAATTTTTGAAAAGAAAAATTCTTTATTTGCAAATATGAAATCATATTTGGATACCCATTTGAGAGTTGTACACGTGGTCTTGATTGCGAGCGAAGACGTGTAGTTATTGGGACCCTTTTTCTCAACTTCGAGTCATTATAAGCTCAAGTTTGACCAGCCTTGAATGAAGGCTATTTGGAAGAAGTGTAAATATGGGTTTAAAAATAGAAAATAATTTTTGGATACCCATTTGAGAGATGCAAGTGGGTTCTCGAGCGCTCGTAACGTTGAGGCATTATTTTTCCCATTTCAATTAAATTCGTATCGTTTTAGGGTCGATTTTGGTTAACCCTGAATGAAGGCGATTTTTGAAACGCAAAATTCTTCATTTGCAAATATGAAATCATATTTGGATACCCATTTGAGAGTTGTACACGTGGTGCTAATTGTGAGTGAATACGTGTAGTTCTTGGGACCCTTTTTCTCAACTTCGGGTCATTATAGGCCCAAGTTTGACGAGCCCCGAATGAAGGCTATTTAGAAAAAGTGGTGGTATGGGTTTAAAAATATAAAATAATTTTTTGATACCGATTTGAGAGATGCAAGTGGGTTCTCGAGTGCTCGTAACGTTGAGGCATTCTTTGGCCCTCTTCGATGAAATTCGTATCGTTTTAGGGTTGATTATGGTTAACCCCGAATGAAGGTGATTTTTGAAAAAACAAATGCTTCATTTCAAAATATGAAATCATATTAGGATACCCATTTGAGAGTTTTACACATGGTCCCAATTACAGGAGAAGATGTGTAGCTCTTGGGCCCCTTTTTCTCAACTTTGGGTCATTCTAGGCCCAAGTTTGACCAGCCTCGAACAAAGTCTATTTGGAAGAAATGGGATTATGGGTGTAAAAATATAAAATAATTTGTTGATAACCATTTGATAGATATAGGTGGGTTTCCGAGCTCTCGCAACGTTGAGGCATTATTTGGCCCATTTCGATCAAATTTGTATTGTTTTAGGGTTGATTTTGGTTAACCCCGAATGAAGGATATTTTTGAAAAGAAAAATAATAAATTTTTAAATATGAAATCATATTTGGATACCCATTTGAGATTTGTACACGTGGTCTTGATTACGAGCGAAGACGTGTGGTTCTTGGGCCCCTTTTTCTCAACTTCAGGTCATTCTCGGCCCATGTTTGACCAGCCCCGAATGAAGGTTATTTATAAAAAGGGGAAATATGGGTTTAAAAATATAAAATAATTTTTTTATACCCATTTGAGAGATGCAAGTGGGTTCCTGAGCGCTCGCAATGTTGAGGAATTATTTGTCCCATTTCGATCAAATTCGTATCGTTTCAGTGTTGATTATGGTTAACCCTGAATGAAGGTGATTTTTGAAAAGACAAATTCTTCATTTCCAAATATGAAATCGTATTTGGATACCCATTTGAGAGTTGTACATGTGGTCCTGATTGAGGGAGAATATGTGTAATTCTTGGGCCCCTTTTTCTCAACTTCGGTTCATTCTAGGCCCAAGTTTGACCAGCCTCGAACAAAGGCTATTTGGAAGAAGAGAAATTATGGGTTTAAAAATATAAAATAATTTTTTCATACCCATTTGAGAAATATAGGTGGGTTCCCCATCTCTCTCAATGTTGAGGCATTCTTTGGCCCATTCCAATCAAATTCTTATCGTTTTAGGGTTGATTCTGGTTAACTGTGAATGAAGGTGATTTTTGAAAAGAAAAATTCTTCATTTGAAAATATGAAATCATATTTGGATACCCATTTGAGAGTTTTACACGTGGTCTTGATTGTGAGTGTATACATGTAATTCTTGTTCCCCTTTTTCTCAACTTTGGGTCATTTTAGGCCAATGTTTGATGATCTAGATTTAGATCCAGGAGCTTGATGGGGCTCAGAAAGGCCTAAAAATCAATGTTCTTAGACTGATGTCAAAACAAACGTGTGCATAGGTCTCGTTGTTATGAACCCAACACAACTTCAATGGGCTCAAATAGACGTCGTATGATCCTGATATCGCGTTCTGTTCGAAAAGTCAAACAGATAAAAAGTCAACAGGTCAACAGTAAAAAATGTCTACGTTGATGTCAGCATGACATCATCATGCTGATGTGGAAGAGTAACACATGGCAGAGGTACAACTAATAAGTCGTATAGTTGATGTGGACCAACCAGAAGGTGACACATGGCACACTCATATAGGTGTCTGTATGGTCAGTGGACACATGGCGGACAGGTGTGCTGATGTGGCAATTGCTGACTGGAAAAAGGTATGGACATGTGGACCATATGGTATATGAAAAGTGGAAAGGTATTGGTAATTTTTTTCATCCCACGTGGCCCAATAGTGGGCTGCCACATGGCACTTGATTGCTGGTTCATTTTTTTTGTTGCAAATTTTTTTTGAGTTCATGAGTTTCAAACTCGTGATCTCCAATGGGAGGCTATGACTTGGGAATAGGTTGTATGCCAATGCGCTACCATGTGACTTGGTATTACAAATCCAAAAACTTATATTGAAAGTGCTGAAGAGTGTTAAATGGGAGTAGAAAAGGCTGGGGTTAGGCCCCAGGCCCCAGTTTATTGTAATCCATGTAACCACAATACTAAAGGGAGTGGGTGCCATTCCGTTAAACCACTCGAGTGCGCAAGTGTAATACTGGTCCCCATATGACTCGGGGGTTAGAGCTAAAACCCAGGCGCGAGAATAGGGCGTAGTCCTATTGAATATAACCATATGACCATAAATAGTTGCGCGCTAGGCCTAAGGGGATTATCCCTATTATTATGGCATAAAGTGGGTTTTTGACCTTATCTTTATAGTTTTTATTTATTTTATTAACCAGTTTTGGTTATTTTTCCATATCTTGGTGGATATTGGGCCAAATTGAGTGCCACGAGAAGTGGGAAGTTGGGATTTTATCCCTCTACCTCATGGATATATAAACCAATCTATTGTGAGGTTTGAAACAAGCAAGAAATTGCAAAGAATCTTCAAGCAAGTCGAGGAAGAACTTGCCAAGGTCAAGTAGTCTTGAGCATTGCAGAGTAGCTAAGCTTTGGAGGCAATTTTCGAGAGTTCTACTACTCTGTTTTTAGTATCGTCTGTTGCATCAAGTTTCTGAGACAAAGAAGAATATAGCTAGTCATTCCGAGACCTATATGATGTAATTTTAATGTAGATTGTAAGGCATTTACTATTGAATAGAGAAATCCTCCCTCACTGAAGACAAAGGCCTAGAGACGTAGGAAGATTTTACCGAACTCCTTTATTAACTTCTTGTGTCCAATTTGTTGATGGTTTGCTTCTTTGTGATATCTGATATTGCTCTTAATTATTTAAGTATTTGGCATTTTCATATTCACATGCACCGTCAGAAAAAGGTCTTGATAAAATTGAGGTCATAGTGTGTAATTGCTAAGCTTCGATTTCTGGATCAAGTGGTATCAGAGCAGGCTGACTTTTGCAGGAACTATGAATATGGGAAAAATCTTGAAGAGAGATAGACTCCAGGAGCTCAAGGAGATCAACCAAAAAATTCAACGAGAGAATGTTGAATTGCGAAGATTGGTGCAAATTCTCAAGGAAGACAGGGAAAGAATGTGAACGTTGATGTTGACAACGGAAGCAAGGCCAGTTGGAGGAAGTCCAACAACTAGAAGCCCGAGCCCTATCAAGGATGATAGAACTCATCCATTTCGGAGGCAAGATGATGAGGAGAATTCATATGCTACTCCGATTGAGGGGAAATCGGTAGGAGAGGCCATTGGCACATTCTCTTGACCAGAAGAAAGCATCCAATATACTTCAACATCTCCTATAGTTGATCAGGAGGTGGAATCCAACCATGTAGATATTGCAGAATTTGAGAAACATACCAAAGGAGTCGGTATGAGAATTCTATTCAAGTTCGGATACCGAAAGGGACAAGGCTTTGGAAAATATGGCCAAGGCAGAGCCAAGATGATTGAAGTGCGTGAGCATCTACTCCAGGTAGGATTGGGATATGCTGGAGATTATTCTAAGGATGACAGTCCAGTGATTCATTGCACACACTGTCGAAAGTTCGGACATGATGTTGACCACTGTTGGGAGAAACATCCAGAATTGACACCGAAATGGTTTTGGACTCGGCAAGACAAACAGACAGCTCGATCCAATAGCGACACAAACAATGAGTCGTGAAAGAAAGGTAAAAAGGTTGAAAGGTATAAATCC
>CBVK0102159138.1:0-19122 GCA_900067695.1 Picea abies
TACAATGAAATTACAATATACATTTACAAGGAAATTTTTCCTTCGGGAGCCTGCTTTCCCCCGAACCCCGCAGAGGGGGTAAGCCCCCTCTACACTCTCTCGCATGGAGGAGTTTACATTCTTCCGGAGTGTAAAGTCTTCATGGGGTATAACCATGGCTGAAAAAAAAAAACCTCTAAATCAAAAAGATAATCAGGCTCCACAACCAGCAACATGGAGGGCAGAGCTTTCCTGAACAACATCCTCTTCAGGATCGGTCCCTGCGTTCCATTCTAATATTCTCCCCATGGACAACTTGGATATGGTTTCTTCTCTTATTTTTGTTTTACTCGGTCTCTTGTCAATACTCCTAATTGTTTTTTCATAATAGAAGTCTCCAATAGCGACCACAGTTCCCTCGAAATTCAAGGCTTGAGAAGAAAAATAAAAATATCCCTGAATAACATTGAGAGGAGTGTAGTATTGAGGTGGTATGTTCACAATACCCAAATTGGGTGTTGATGGAGTGTCTGGGGTTTGACTAAATCTTGCAACTGTTGTTTTTTCAACATCTCATTTGCCATTTTCTTATCCTCGACTTCTTCAACAACTCATTTAGCTTCGACTTCATAGACCAATCTCCTAGCCTCTGCCTCATCAACCAATTTCTTTTCCTTGGCTTATTCATCTCTCTTCTTTTGAAGTGTAGATTTATCTACCTCAATTTCATTTTATTTTGTGATTCTCTCTTCCTTATTTGATATTCTTCTTCATCTTGGAGCCTCTTTTGTTCCATCTTTTCCTCCTTTTTGACCTTTTCTCTTTCTCTCTCTTTAACATTGATGTCGATCTATTCCTGCTAGAGAAATATATGGAACTAGTTGATCGTCACTCTCTTCATTTAATCTTGTTCACATTCAATCTCCTTCCTGGAATCATCATTGGGTAACTTCTGCAGGGCTTCTTCATACCATAGTATTCCTTTCAATTTGTCTTCATCAAAGTCAACTACATGGATGTTGGAGTGGGTGATCCCAACATATCTGACATGAGTGACTGCAAGTTAATGGGGGTCATGGCCTTTAGTATATCCTAGGCATAGGTGTATCTCTTGCAAGATTTTTTCCTTCTTTCTTGAATGTGGGCCATTGGAAATGGTTTAATTCTCTATGTCGATTGGGAAAACGGGCCAGAGCATTTTGATTCTAATTAGGAGTAGTGAGGTGACCCCTAACCCCATGGTTTGGTAAGCAATCTCTTTCATCAAAATACGGTCTGGGTCAAAGTATGGTAAAAGTTGAGGGGCTCCAGTGGTGACATACACCCTAATATATAAATATTATTTACATAGGAACCAATCAACTATCCCCTTCATCCCAGTCGTAGCTTCAAAAGAAATCCTATTTCTTGGAAAACCAAAAAGAATAAAGTGTAGGGGGTGAGGAACATATTACAAATGTCATAAAAATAACTCTTGTAGTTAATTCTCCAGAGCTAAGAGAATTACACATGAATGGGAGGTTGGGTTTGGTCCCAGTTCCATCTGAGGTCTAGAAACTGCACGAAGGAACAAATAGCATCAACTAGATAAGATTCCATGTAAAAGCATGGTTTTTTTTATACCTAGGATGTTCTTAATATGGAGACATACGTTGAAGGCTAATATGTCTTCCCAGTTGAACAATTGTCATGTTTTGACGATGGTATGTGTTAGTGGTATCCAATTAGTCTGGAAGTGTGTGCTTTTCTCTTCATCATAAATTTGACATAGCATGGTTGCTAACAATTTATACAATGCCTTGAGTCTATGGTTGGGGACCAATTTTGTCCTTGTTTGAGGGTCTCGTCCTCATCGGCCCACCAATGTTTCATAAGCTTCATAGGTCCCTTGTTGCCTTGGGTGAAACCTTTTAGGAATGGTTCATTGACAACCTAGGTGGGGGTGGGTAGATGGTATCTCGAACCGATATCTTCGGGGCTTAGGGAGGCCACACGCTTCCCCTATTTTCTCATGATGGTTGTGGTGGTCATGTAGAATTGATTGAAACACCATTGTGCAAACTTATTGTATGGAAAAAGAGTTGGTCTACTATATGAATGTCACTTTTTTGGATATTCTAATATATTTCTATGTCCTTATACTTTGTAGGGAAATCAAATGAGTTGAAAATTATGTATATCTCCTTGTATGCGGGATTGTGGTCTTCACCACTGCGGGGGGTAGTGTTTGTCACCAAGGCCTTGGTCAGGAAATATGATGTTTCGGGCGTGAAGGCCGACTAGAAATAAACATATGCCTTTGGTATTTTTGGATTCTGGCTTGCCATGATAGGATTTTGGTTAATCCTGCATCACCAAATCAATAAGTGAATTAACCTATGTAAAAATAATATGGTAGGAACGAAAAGACCATCTATTAATAGTAAAATTCAATACCTATAATTGAGCCGAGGAAATTTCTATACAACACACTTAGTGAATAAAAGCAGAATGATGTTTACAAACTTTTGGAAGAAGATTGGTCATAAAATAAGGGTGTTTAGACATTAAGAGGTATTAAAACACTCGTAAATGTGCCATAACTTGTCTGTGTACAAAATATGTTACTAAATATAGCCTCAATCCCTATCATTAATGATAATTAAGATAGGTGGTTGTCGAGATCCCTTTATAGGAGTCAAGGGGTTTCAAATTCGAAAAGATAACCATCAGAATTAGAAGATCAAAGTGGAAAAACTAGAGGCTCATTTTGATCTCCGATGGGACGGGTATTTAAAGCATATTCCCTTTTTATCTAGAAAGGTGTGTCGACTTGAAAAGTATGCAGTGTTGCGGGGAAGGTGGGAGTCGTTGGAGTTGTGGCATCAGAGGTCAACGAGGTGAGGTTCAAACTAAAATCCAAAGACATGGCATTGAAGGAATAGACTTGTATCCTGGAATAATGCACCAAACGTGAAAGTAGAAGGACTCGAAAAAAAGATGTCAGATTTAGAGTTTCAGAGTTGAAAAGGATGAGGGGTGAACTGGACTCTGACAAGGATTGTATTGAAGAATATTCCTTCGATACCTTGGGGTAGTGAAGAGTCCTGAAAGAAATAAAAGGTGGGTTGTTCAAGATTGATAAACAAAAAGGAAAAGGTCCAATCTTAAGATGCAACTTAGCATGGTAACGATCACACAGGTCATATTGACTAAGGGGTGCTAATTATACACCAGATTTGAAATTATCCAACTGTGGGATGTTATGTAAGGAGTAGAGTTTAGGTGTCAAAGCTATCAGAGTGCGAGTGTTGGAGTCTTGAGTGGTGTGTGGAGGGAAATATTACGACGAAGGAGATTCCAACTGACCCCTTTCTGAAGATAACATCAGAAAGGTTTCTATTGAAATGAAAGATAGTGTGAGGTTTGTTCTAAATACATAGTGACTTAGGCTAAAGGTGCAAGAGTAATATCAATCACATCATCTTAGTAAAAACAGGGATCGGATCTGTACTGTGAGAGGGAGGAACAATAAAATTTGGGTGGAGGGATTGAAGAGTGTGGTATCAGGGGGATGTTTATGACTATGTCGAATGGGATGATATTCACAAAGAATCCATAAATCATATAAGTGATAAAAAATTGTTCTTCAAGCTCATATCTCCTTAGTGAAGTAGCAATGCATTCCTTGTAAGGAAAATTTAAGAAATAAAAATGGGGGCTTATTAAAAAAAATTAAAATGGGTTGTTGTGGGAGGTGAGACACAACAAATGGCAACTTACTGGGAAGAACCAATTATCTCTAAGCTCAAAAGAGAGTGACTTCAACCAAATCAATGGAAAATTTACCTTTAAACAATCCATACATTATACATATTGAGGACCCCACATCAATTAACCCGAGAACAAGACATAAGGAAAGCTTGTTACCAGTGATCTTCCACAGAATTCAAGTGAGCTTTAATGGGTGTTTTATTTTATACATCCATAGTGAAACATTGAGATTAACACCACAGAGGAATTCTTATCGACTTTTATGGACCGAAGTGTTTTCCTCATCTCTCTTTCCTGACATTTCTTCACTGTCAGCAAGTGTCCATAGCCCTGACAAAGATGCCTTGGTATCACGCAAGCATGGCCCCACTTCCAGCAAGCATCCATAGCCCCAACGAGTTTACTAGTACTTCCCACACTTTTAGTAGCGTTTTCAACTTCCTTATGATTATCATTTTTTGTATTCACCTTTTAGATATAAGATTTATGTATTGTTATTGCAACATAGGTGAAGGTAAATAGGAATTAGGGTGATATGAGAGTTACTTTGATATAAAATTCTTAGTCAACAGTTTATTCTCCCAGGTCCATATACATGAATCACCAATGCATTTTAGAATTAGGAATATCAAGGGTAGATTCACCGAAATTATGTAGAAGACATTGAATTTAGAATATTTCGAAAAACTTGAGGAGAACACAAGAATGTCATGAGAGTGGTCACATAAGTAAAGATGACTAATGGAATCCATCAAAAGGCACTGAATTTACAAGTTAGAATATTTCTCTTGGCACAAGTGAACAAGTTCCTCTTTTTTGTACCATCATCATTCATCAAGATAAACATTGATCCCAAGACAACTCAATCACTTTACTATGGAAAAGAAGTCACAGAAAAAGGAATTTACATGAGTCAAACAATATTGGGTTCTTTTTGTGAAGGAAAAGGTTGGTCCAGAGAAACGAACAATAATTTATTCTAAACTGAAAAGTGCAAAAAAGAATAGGAAAATTAAAACAAAGGCATGGGAAAAAGAGAAGTGAAAGAAAAAGGAAGGATGATTAGAGTGAAAATAATAGAAAGTGGAAAAAGAAAACAGAGAAAACCTTACTATGTACAAGGCTACATCACCATTGGTGATTAGGAGAAGTATTTCTTGAGGATTTGACCATTGACATGAATCTCCTCCTAATATCCTCATAATGTTTTAAGTATGAAATTTCCAGGACATATTTTCTCGTGAATCAGATAGGGTCCTAACCACAATTTATGGAATTTTGTGTGTTTTACCTTTAATTCATTAGCTTTATCCCATTTGAGAACAAGGTCTCCCTCCTGAAAATATTTGTTACCCACTGCTGACTTGTCAAACCATTTTTTGATTATTTCTTGATGGTGTGTTAGGTTAATCTTAGCTTTTTCCCTTTCCTCTTCTTGTTTTAACAACATGTTTAACCTCTCCTGCATTACTGTGAAAACCTTGTCTTGGGAAGATTGGGCCAGTTGCAAGGAGGGTAGGAAAGTATGGGTAGGCACAATGGCTTCCTATCCATAGACCAGGAAGAAAGGGGAGTTACCAATAAATGACTTGGGAGTCACTCTGTCATCCCAAAGGGCATTCTGAATGGTGAGGTGCTTATTTCTTTTGTGATCATTGACAGTTTTCTTGATAATTTTAATGAGGTTCTTATTAGTTGATTATTCCAAACCATTCCCTTGTGGGTAATTATTCGCTAAATACTTAACCTTGATATTCCGTTACACAGCAAATTCAGTTAATTTCAGAGAAGAAAAATATTTGGCATTCTCAAAGGCTAATGATTCAAGAATTCCAAACCTGGTGATAATATGAGATTCAAGGAATAAAGTCACTTGGTTTTCATTGATAGTATTCAAGCGAATTGCTTCGCTCCATCTAGTGAAATCAACTGACATCTAACATTGATGGAATTTCCTTGCATAAGCATGAGAATCCTTGAATAAAGTGTGTCAGTAATAACTAGCTCTGAGTATTTTGTGAGCAGTGGTGTCTCCACCATAATGTCTACTAGCTAGTCCATCATGAAGTTTGGATAATGCCTTTTTTGCATCCCTTTTTTGAATACATCTCATAAAAAAACTATCATAATTTTTTCTACATAGAATTTCTTGGATGAAATGATATTGAGTAGACTTGAATCTGAGGGCCCTTTTATTTTTTATATCTAGATAATGAAGGGCTGACGCATGGGTTAAGTAATATTTCATTTCGTAAAAACATTGGTTAGAATTAATAAGGATGTAACAGACCTCTCTTGTATACAGTTCTTGATTCTGATACAAAGCATCTTCATGTGATCCATTGCTCATTGATTCTGTAACCAGTTTGCATAGCCCTTGGACTTTGATGATTTTTGCAAGCTTAATCTCCAAGTCGTATTCATATAGAGTTGTAATCCAATTTGATCTCTTTTCTGGTAATTCTTTCTGTACCATTAGATTCCTGACAACATGGTAAGGAAAAATAACTTTGGTCTTAGCTTTGAGCAAGAATGGCCTGAAGTGTTTGATAGCTTCAAATACAACATAAGATTATTTATCCACTTCTGGGCAGTTCAGATCTACCCCTTGTAAGACAAAACTCATAAAAGTTGTAAGGAACTCATCTCCTTCCTAGTTCTTTTGTGTTAATACAACCACAAGTGCGATGTCTGAAGCGAAGGTGTAGAGGATGAATTATTGACTAAAATCTGGGATTAACAATGTGGGATATTGTTCTATGTATTCTTTGATCTTATCAAAATATTCCTTTTCTTTAGATCCCCATATTAATTCAACATTATTTTTTATCATATCTTGCATGGGTTTCGTTGTTTCGACAAAACAAGGGACAAATCGTCTCAAAATATTTATCCTTCCCAGGAATGACTGCATGGATTTCTTGTTGTGAGGGGGAGGGATCTTAACAATTTCTTCAATTCTCTCAGGTTCTTTTTTCATACCATTCTTGGAAACAATGAAGTAGAGCAATTTTCCTTCATCAACAACATAACAAATTTATTAGGGTTGAGAGAGATGCCATATCTTCTGCACCTATTGAATACTTTATTCAAATGAGTTATATGGTATTTGTTTTCCCTTGAAAAGATAGTAACATCATCAAGATACACCACAACACATTCTCCAAGTAGGCCTCTGAAGGCAATTTCCATGTCCCTATGGAATGTTTCTCCGACATTGATGAGACCAAATGGCATCTTCCTGTAAGCATGTGTTCCCCACTTGTTCTGGAAATATTTTTTTAGTTTATCATGATGGGCCACTAAGACTTGTTTGTAACCATAAAAACCATATAAAAGGGAGAGTATCTTAGATCCAAATACACACTGCATAATTTTTTCCATGGAGGGCACAGGGTAATTATCTTTCTCCGAGGATCTGTTCATATATCCCCATTTGTTTTCCTCACTAGTACTAAGTTGGAGATTCATTGTGTATTTCGTATTGGGAATATGATCTTGGCATCCAACAACTTATTCAATTATACTTTGGCTTGAGGCTCAAGGGTGGGGTGCATATTTCTCAACTTTTATTGAAATGTTTTTGTCAGAGGCTTCATGGGAATAATGTGTTGTATGATTTTGGTGTCATACGTATTGAGATCCTCATAGGTCCAGGAAAAAATGTCTTTCTATTCCTAGAATAGTTTGATGTAAGACTATTTTTATTCAGGGAACATTTGTTTCCCACATAAATGTTTGAGGCGTGGTATTTGTCTCGAAGTTCACCACTTCAAACTGCATGGATGAACTGTTGGATTTGCAATTGGTGACTTTATTGAATTTGTCCTAGAGATCATAGAGTTTCTCTAATATTTCTACATTCCTGGGGATACTGTTGGCCGAACCCAATGGGTTGTTGGATTGATTTGGATGAATGGTATATGGATTTACCATTTGGTCATGTTGGCCTTCACCGATAATAGAGTCTTTAAAAGTATCTTTGATATGAAAGAAGTTGATAAGTTGTTGGTTATCATCAAAGACTCTTCAATGAGTGATATTTTCTAGAATTGAAGGCCTATACAGAAGATCAATAGATAAAGTGTCATTCATCAATCCATCTGAGTGCATTAACCTGGAAGCTACATTGGCTAGTAAATCAACGTCACAATTTAGTGAGAGAGGTATAGAACTAATATTAAATGCAACACATGATATGATAAATTCCTAGACCTCTAACAGGTAATGTTTCGAATGACTTGAAATACAATGAATGGTGTTCCTTATCTGTTTCAAGTTAATTTAGGAATCACCAAATACCTTGATTTTCTCATCTTTCAAATCTACTTCCTTTCTTAGTCCTTGTAATAAAGCTTCATATTCGGCAGTATTATCGGTGCATGGGAATTCTAGTATGAATGTAATTAATATCTTTCTTCCTTTAAGATATTTCATATGAAACCAACACATGCACCTTCTAAGGATTTGGATCTGTCAAAAAATAGTGTCCACATGTTAGGATCCCCTTTCCTTTTTACAACATTTCATTTTAAGTTTTCATTTTATTTTTTTGGTGGGGTTAGTATAATTAACCAACACTTATAATTTGTCCCTAGAAACTATGTTAGTATGTACATCAGAGGAACTATTAGTCCGATCTATTACATTACAGTTGGGCTCAACAATTTGGGTTTAATGAAGGATTCCATATTCTGTGTTATTTTACACAAGAGATGATGTTTCAGCTGTAAAATTCCCAGAAAATGTTTCATATGAATAATTACCCAAAATTGAGTTGTTAAACATTATCGGTTCATTTGGGTCATTTAGGTCAGTAACAACATGTTTCATAGACCTGTCCCTGTCAATCCTAATCTGATTCATTTTACCATTATAAGGGATCCATAAATGAGACCAATCAGTAGCAAAGTAGCCATTCAACATAGTTGACCAATCCCGACTTAAAAGCATGCCATAGTTTTTAGGTATGTCTACTACTATTATATCTATAGTTTGATGAAATTTCGCATTAGCAAACATCCTGATCAATAATTTTTGTAATTCCCCGATAAATTTAACTCTGGTTCTTTCTAACTGAATAATTTGAATGACAGATGATTCGGGTTTTACATTAAGCTTCTCACGGACCTTGAGGGGCATGACATTAGATGAGGCTCTTGAGTCTACCATGAAGTTATGGACATTCTTATTAAATATTTCAAAAGTAATGAGGAAAGGAGGGGTGTTAGATCTAGATATTTGATCAATTAGGGACGCATTAGTCGCTACTTGACTTTTATATGGGGTGTTATTGTTAGAAGAACTTACCTTGGTTGTTCCCTTCTTTCTTCCAACGTTAATTTCATTTTTACTAAAGGAAGATTTTCTGTAGAGTTTTAATAAAAATTTCTTGAATTTGTGGAATATTCATAAGATCAAACAAGGAAATTTTATCTTTCGTATTCTTCAAATATTTTAGGAAATCATATTCCAACCTGGCCAGGGGTGTGGACGAAGCACTGGGTTTTGGTGTTTGATCAGTAGTTTTAGAGTTGGAAGATGTGGTCTTGGAGGGATTGGGAGTTGTATTGGTTGGAGAAGATGATTATTTGGTATTGGTCATGGTGGTAGAAGTAGGATTAGTGGTACTAGGGGTGTCATCAAAATCCTTCTTACTAGCACTCTTAGTGGTAACAACATTTTGTGACATGTGTACCTCTTCCACTTCTTCTTCATCCCCAACCATAAGAAATATCCCAAAACAAATTTGATTATTGTTCTTCAGGCTCTTGATATTCCTGGATTTGTTCTTGTTGTTCCTGAATTTCTTCTCCTTCTTCATTGGCTTCAGCCATATTCTATATCACCCAAGTTTGGAGAGCCTAGACAATATCTTCCATGTTAATTCCTTCCATTTGAGAAGGGGTGGTTTTGTTAGTTGGTGGAAAGTTTTTATCTTTCTTGGGGGAACCTAAAAAACAAGTTTTTCCTAGAGGATCCTTCTCCACCACCTTTTTTCAAGTCTATTAGATCGTTGGATAAATTCTTAATGATCCTTTGAAGAGATTCCATATCCATTGAATTAGAAGTCTTTTTGTCTTCATTGGCTTTAGACACAAATGCTTTACCCTTACCTTTGTCTTTAGAGGGATATGAGTCACAAATTCCTTTTAAACTCATTGTATTCTTCTCAAACTTAAGGGCCTCTTGGAAAGCTTCCTCCAGGGTGCCTTTCTCAGAGTTTTTCACATACATGGCCATGGACATAGGTAAACCGAAGGTGTAGAATTCAATAGTTACATCTTCAATGAGTTTAAACATACGTGGGATTTGTTTTAACGAAGTAAAGAAACGTTGATTGTAATCAGTGACCAATTATTTTGAATCCATATTGAATCTCGAGAGTTCTAGAACCCGAGTGGATGGTGTCTTATTTTCCCCAAACTTCCTGAGAAAAATGGTTTCGAAGGTTCTCAAATTGGTAATGGAGGCTTCTTCTAGAGAGAAATACCAGGTCGAAGATTTCTCTTCAAATGTAAGGGGAAATAAACATAAGATGATGTCTTCATGTTTAATGATCTGTAACCTAATAGCCAACAAAAATTTCTTCACATGGTTTTCAGTTGAATCATTTTCAACTGAATTTCGGTAGGAACTTCTCAGGGTGTTTGGGCATGTCATATTGGATCTCTGGTACAACGACTACATCAGCTAACAACTAGGGATGGTAGGGAGGTGGGTTCTGGTTTGCATTCACTCCAGGCATGTTTGGGGGTTCATATATGATAATATGATATGGGTTATTTCCAAGTTCGATCTAAGACTCATATATCTATTTGGAGTTTTCCTCCAACTCGTCTCTTGGAGTGTAAGGTGGTGATTCGGGAGGAGAGGGTAGTCTACCTCCTACTCCACTGGCTAAAAAATAATATTCAACGTCAAGGTTAGAAGTCTCAAGGAAATCAGAAGAATCTTATGGTACATGATACTTAGGGGTTCCAAATGAAGGTTTTCCTTGATATGTGTCTATGTTTGTGAAGGAAGGATCTATATTGTGAAGGCATTCCTGATTTTCATGTAGAGACTAGTCTAGGCGTAGCTGTATATTCTTCTTACTACGTTGTCTAGTCAGGGCACACTTGGCACGTTTAGTTGAGTGTCTTACTATGGAATCAATATATGAGATGGTTAGGCCACAAGTTTGTGGGGAAGAAAAGGTAGGTTCAGGAAGACAAGAAGTGTGGTGAGTGTTGACCTGAGCTGGTGTGTTCACAACATACTCCAGAGGAAGGAAATTGTGTTCAGAGTGAAATTGGTAGGAATCACTTGATGAGGAAAGTTTTTCTTATGGGACAAGATGGGAAAGGTTTGAGATCCTATTTGCAGCCATTCAGTTATGTGGCCCTCCTTCTAGCACCATTTATGTTGACGGGTCAAAATGACCCGCTCAATCAGGTCAGGGAAAAAACCTGATGGCAGGTCCCAATTAGACCCACTCTTGTTTGAGATAGTGTTTCCGACCACATTTTGGTCTGGTTACCAATCTAACTAGTATACTAACTAAATATGAATCTAAGAATCAAAGGATATCAGATGAATTAAAAATAAAAATATTAACTAAGTAATTCTAAGCTAAGATGAATGATTACAATTCTAAGATGCAATCTCTATTTAATTCTAAGATAGCCTATCTTGATCAAGAGCAAACTAAAAAGAATTAAAATAGTGAAATAATTATATTGATTGAACAAAAGAAATTTGTGATACAAGTAACATGAAATTTTAATAGCATGGTTGGTTAGAATCAAGTAATTGATTAGTTAATTGCATCATACTATCACTATACTCGCTTTGAAAATCATGGTAACTGTGAAAAATGAGAACATTAATTCGGAAATAATTTGTAAACCAACATTCACATGCTACAATAATAAACATGCATAAATTGAATAATAACATTCATACACATCAACACCACATTCTCCAACAAATGTCTTTAGGTTCAAATTCACTAGCAGTAAAAATATTTTCTTGCTACATTTGGAAACCAAAAGCCCTTTCTTATGGACAATCCTCCCTTTTATAATGACGAGAGACCATTTATATGATAATCTTGCCATTATGAACCCATGGTCGTTTTACAAAATGACTCTTCATGTTCCAAATCAGAAAACAAGATAATGATAATAGAGAAGGGAGACATATGGGCACAATTATGGAATTTTATCATCTTGAATTGGTCTGCCCCTGCATATGATCATGATATTCCTCCCAGAGGGAATAATCTTTCATAATGTCCTCAAGTTCACTCAATTGCAATTTCTCTACGATTAATTCTTCCCTGCAAACTTTGGTGGACAATTCTTGATGTAACTCCTTTGATGCATTTTTGAAAAGGTGTTGGATTTTACTGGTGAAGCAGGTAGGTATAAACAGGTGTTCCTCCAAAGATTCTTTTTAAATCTGATTTAGACTTTGTATGTTTACTTGACTGGTTTCTTTTCATTTTTCCACCTAATTTTTTTTTTCAATGGAAGGTGTTGCTTCATAGATAGGAAACAACGACTGCATCCTAATTTCTTTCATGATATCACTCGAATTGTTCCATAGCCTTATGCAGGCATCAATTGCTACATTTTGGGTGGCATGTACATTCTTGAAAAATGGCTTATAGGTGTCAAAGAATATCCAACATCAGAGTCTTTCTCTTTCAGAATATATTGGAAGTGTAGTGGGGGTGCCTTACACATGTCTTGCCACCCGATCATTTTCTCTAAGGCCTCAAGGGCTCCCTGATATCTCCCTTAAATTTCTACCAATTTATCTTATAGCGTGAGTTGTTCTTCTCGACCAGTTTGTGTTTTACTGAGAAAATTAATCAATCCTTTCTTCTCAGCTACAAATCTTTCATTTATCTCAAGCGCCTCGGTTTTTATAGCATCCACAACAAGTGTAGATTTCCTCTTCACATCCATGGCTATTTTGAGCGTCTGTCTTTTTTCTTCCAATTCCTTATTGTGGGTGTCTCGCTAGTTCTTGATCATTATTTCGAATTCTACATTCATCTTATCATTCTATGCTTGTAGGGATCTATTCAAATTCTCAGTATTGAGAGTGCAACTACTCTTGCATCGTTCTCAAATTATGAAGTAAGCATGTATTAAACAACTTTTAATTATGTTTTTATCTCTACTACCTTGGTTTTGGAAGAGTTCAAGGCATTGGCTACTTCGAGGACGGATGAGGAATTTAGTCTTGCAAAAGTGTGGAGGGAAGGGGCTTCCTTAACAACATTCTCTTCAGGATTGGGCCTTGCCTTCCATTCTAATATTCTCCCCATGGATGACGTGGATCCAGTGTCTTATCCTCTTTTTATTTTACTCTATATCTTCTCAATACTTCTCATTTTGTTGTCATAATAATAGTCTCCAATAGCGACCACAGTGACTTCGAAATTCAAGGCTTGAGAAGAAAAAGAAGAATCTCCTAGAATAGAATTAAGAGGAGTGTAGTATTGAGGTGGCATGTTCACAATACCCAAATTGGGTGTAGAGGAGTGTAGTATTGAGGTGGCATGTTCACAATACCCAAATTGGGTGTTGATGGAGTGTTTGGGGTTTGACTCAAATCCTGCAACTACTATTTTTTCAACAAATCATCTACCTTTTTCTTAGCCTCAACTTCTTCAGCAGCCCGTTTAGCTTCGACTTCATTGGTCAATCTCTTGGCCTCTGCCTCATCAACTAATTTATTTGCCTTGGATTCTTCAACTTTCCTCTTTTGAAGTGTCTCTTTCTCTACCTTAAGTTCAATTCATGTTTTGATTCTCTCTTCCTTGGCATGCCTTTTTTTATATTATTCTTCATCCTGGAGCCTCTTGTATTCCAATTTTTCCTCTTTTATGATATTTTATTGCTCGTTAACATTAGTTTCAATCTATTCCTATTGGAGAAATCTATGGAACTTGTTGGTCGTCACTCTCTTCATTTCCTCTTGTTCACATTCAAGATCCTACCTGGAAACATCATTGGGTAACTTTTGCAAGGCTTCTTCATACAATAGTATTCCTCTAAATCTATCTTCATCAAATTCAACTACATGGATTTTGGAGTGGGTGAGCCCAACATATATGACATGACTGATTGCAAGTTTATGGGGGTCATGGTGAGCCCAACATATATGACATGACTGATTGCAAGTTTATGGGGGTCATGGAATTTAGGCTCTCCTAGGCATAGGTGTATCTCTTGCAAGATTTATACCTCCTTTATTTCATGTGGGCCATTGGAAATGGTGTAATTCCGTAGGTGGATTGGGAAAACGATCTAGAGATTTTTGTTGCTAATTAGGAGTAGTGAGGTGACCCCTGACCCCATGGTTTGGTAAGCAATATCTCTCATCAGTAGACAATATGGGACAAAGTACGGTAAAATGTGAGGGGATCCAATGGTGCAATACACCCTAATATATGAATAATATTTACATAGGCAGAAGTCGGTTATCCCCTCCATCCCAGTCCTAGCATCAAAAGAAATTCTATGTCTTGGAAAACCAAAAAGAATAGAACGTAGGGGGGCGAGGAACAAATTAAAAATATCATAAAAATAAATCTATTAGTTAATGCTCTAGAGCTAAGAGAAGTACATATCAATGGGGGGTTCGTTTTGGTCCCAGTTTCATCCGAGGTACGAAAATTGCACGGAGGAAAAAATAGCATCAATTAGATAGGTTGACATGTAAAAACAAGGTTTTTTTCATACCTAGGATGTGCTTAATATGGATACAGATGTTGAAGGATAACATTTATTCCCAAATGAACACTTGTCATGTTTTTACGATGGTATGTTCTAGAGATAGACAATTAGTATGGATTTGTGTGCTTTTCTCTTCGCCATAAATCCGACATAGCATGGCTGCTAACAATTTATACAGTGCCTTGAGTCTATGGGTGGGGACCAATTTTTGTCCTTGTTTGAGGGTCTTGTCCTCATCGCACCACCAATGTTTCATAAGTTTCATTGGTCCCTTGTTTCCTTGGGTGAAACCTTTTCTGAATGGTTCATTTAGAGCACAGGTGGGGTGGGTAGATGGTATCTCAAACCGATATCTTCGGTCCTTAGGGAGGCCACACACTTCCCTTGTTTTATCAAAATGGCTCTGTTGTTCATGTTCAATTTACTGAAACACCATTGTGTAGCCTCATTATATGGAAAAAGAGTTGGTTGGACTGCTACCAGATGAATTCCACTTCTTTGGATATTCCTATATATTTCTATGTCCTTGTCCTTTGTAGGGAAATCACTTGAGTTGAAAATTATGTATATCTCCTAGTATGCAGGACTGTGGTCTTCACCAATGTGGGGGATAGTGTTTATCACCAAGGCCTTAGTCAGGTGAGATGATATTTCAGGCATGGAGGCCAAGTGGAAACAAATAGATCCCTTTGGTCTTTTCGGATTCTGGCTTGCCATGATAGTATTTTGGTTAATCGTGCATCACCAAATCAATAAGAAAATTAACCTATGTAAAAACAATGCAATAGGCACGAAAATACCAACTATTAATAGTAAAATGCAGTACCTATAATTGAGTCGATAAAATGGTTATACAACACACTTAAGGAATAAAATGAGAATGACATTTACAAACTTTTGGAAGAAGATTGGTTGTAAAATAAAGGTTTTTATCCATTAAGAGATATTAAAACACTCGTAAATGTGCCATAACTCATCTGTGTATGAAATACATTATTGAATCTAGCCTAAATCCCTGTCATTAATGCTAATTAATATAGGTGGTCTCCCAGATCCCTATCTTGGATTCTAGTGGGTTTTGAATTCGAAAAGATAACCATTGGAGGTGAAATATCAGAGTGGGAAAACTAGAGGGTCGGTTTGAGATTCGATGGGAGGGGTATCGAAAGAATAATCCCTTTTTATTTAGAAAGGCTTTCCGACTTGACAAGTATGTAGTGTTGCAGGGAAGGTGGGACCCATCGGAGTTGTGGCATTAGAGGTCATCAAGGTGAGGTTCAAACTAAACTCCGAAGACAAGGCATCGAAATAATATATCTTTATCCTGGAAGAATGCACCAAACATGAAAGTAGAAGGGCTCCGAAAAATGTTGTCTGAGTTAGAGTTTCGAAGTTCAAAAGGATGAGGGGAAAATTTGACTCCAACGAGGATGGTATCAAAGGAATATTCCTTCGATACCTAGGGGTAGTGAAGACTCCTGAAATAAATAAAAGGTGGGTTGTTCAAGATCGATAAAGGAAAAGAAAAAGGTCCAATCTTAAGATGCCACTTGGTGCAGTAACAATCGAACATGTCATATCGACTAAGGGGTGTTGAGTATATGCCAAGTTTGAAATTATCCAATCATGGGATTCCATGTCAGGAGTAGAGTTTATGTGTCAGTTTTATCAAAGCGCGAGCATCTGAACCCTGAGTGGTGTGTGGAAGGAAATATTTCGACAAAGGCAATTCCAACAGACCTCTTTCCAATGATAACATTGGAAAGGTTTCTATTGGAATGAAAGATAGTGTGAGGTTTGTCCTGAATCCATCGCGTCTTAGGCTTAAAGTGAAAGAGTGAGATCAATCATGTCAGCTGAGTAAAAACATGGATCGAGTCTTTACTGTGAGAGGGAGGAATGATAAAATTTGGGTGGAGGGATTGAAGATTGTAGTATCAGGGGAATTTTTTATGACTACATGTAATGGGATGTTATTCATAAACAATCCATAAACTATATAATTTATAGAAAAAAATTCTTCAATCTCATATCTCCTTAGTGAAGTAGCAATGCATGCCTTGTAAGGAAAATTTAATAAATAAAAAGGGGGGCCCATTTAAAAATAAATAAAATGGGTTGTTGTGGGAGGTGAGCCGCAAAAATTTTCAAGGCCATTGAGGAGTATTGGTTGGCTTGGTATTATTATATATGTAACTCATTAAAATATAGAGCCATTAGGGATGCAACAAACCTTTATTTTTCTTACTTATAACTCGCTTTTCAACCATCATAATTTGCTAAAAGTTTGCCAACATAATCTACTAGTCCTAGCACATATTTTGGGTGGATTCTTTGCAAGTTTTGGTGGTTTGTTTTTCTGATGTAACAACTTGTTTTCTATATCCATAAGGATGGAATTATATCTATGCATAAATATTTTACAACAACCTTACATTTATGCTAAAGTCTTTCTCTTTCAATCTTGATTTGTACATGACTTTTACCATCTTTTTAGTGGCTCTAATAATCATTTGTTCGTTAATATATATCTTTTTTGACAGTTGCAATTAGGTAAAACAATATTAACTTTCTTTTCCACCTAACATATATCTCGTACGATTGGATTTTCTTGTGTGTCGGGCAAGTACAAACACTCTTCACAGGTGCTTGGAAACCATTGACTACTACCGAGACTTGTTTCCAACCCTCTTTTCATATAGCAACTTGACCTATAGGGGAATCCATTCATAAGTATCATTCTCCATCTCATTTCCCCCTAGGGTCACCAAGGATTCCCCCCTTGAGGTGATCACTTCACCTATAAAGTGATGAGAGTACCTATCTGAGGTGAAAATGGATAGGTTTTCTCTTATTTGTCACCATATTGTGGTCTGGGTCAGGATTTTCTCAACCTAAAACTTGTGCGATAACATTTCTGCATCATTTCTGGGGAGGATTTTGAATCCTCTTTCGTGCCCTAATGACACTTTGGCAAGCTTCCATCCCAAATCCTTTAAACCTAGATTGTTTGGTGACTCCACTTGAAGGATGTCCCCCTTCCACCTTTGATGAGCTCTTCTTGAAGCTCATATGGAAACTCCACTTATGGAAAGTTCCCTTTCCCTTCCCTCCATTTTTTATGAACATTAAGTTCATCTAGAGACTCCATTTAAGTGACATCCCAGATAATGGAACCATGGCATCACGGGATTTACCATGTGCCTTCCACAAGGTATACCCTTCTATCAATGTTCAAAATATCCCTGGATACCCGAACCTTTTCCCTACAAGGTGTAGGTAAAATTACCCTAACTTGATGGCGACCCAACTCTAGCAGCCACCCATGTTGTGAACTATATGAGGTATGCTTCAAGTATAAATGTAATGCATGAGGATATACTAATGAAAATTTTTGTTTCTTCTCTGGAATCGAGTCAAAGGAAGTGGCTTGCAGATTTGTGTGATCTAAAAAGTGTCTGATCTTCTACAAATCTTGTTGAATAATTTCTTAGGTATCGGGGGCTAACTACTCAGGATTTGCATACTACTCTCCAAGAGCTCAAACATTCCCTTTACAGAGAAGGTTTTCCGGTGGATGACGAGACCACGATTGAAGAGTGTGAAGTTGAAGAAGATTATCACCCATCACCTGTAGAAGAGGTGCTTGAAGACCATATCCGTAAAGAAATTTTTCAAGAAGATATTGATGATGAAGACCTTGATGAGACATTGGTGTCCATTTTCTCACTTGACGAAGGTGAAGTTATCCATCCTTTCCTTCCTTCTATACATGAAGATGAAAAAATAATTAGCTTCAATGATGCAAATGATCTCATGGAGGACCCCTTTGGCGTGGTTGATCAACACATTGATGATTTTATACATGTTTTAAGATTCTTGTGGTGTGAAATTTGGACAAATTCTTCCTATTTCACCATAGTATGAGTCATTTATATCGACATTTTGAATCCAATACCAAGATCCATCTTCGCAACAATGAATCGAAGGTAAAGGGTTGCAGATCTTCACAATAAGTACTAATGATGCTCAAGAGTTAGGATTAGGGATGTCATGTCGATGCTAAAATATTGTAAAAAACTATAAAACATAAAACTCTTTTTTGATGAAGCGTCATAAGTTTTAAAGATTATAAACCTAATTTTAATTATTAATGTAATAATATAATTAGTTTTAAGTATGTTATTTCATTTTATTATTTATTAAAACTAATATTATTAATTATTAATTAATTAGGGTACTTAAATGGTAATCTAAAAAAACTAAAAATATTTTTAACCGTTCAAGAATACAAGCATAGTTAGTAATAGTATTATAGTAGTTAATAATAATAATAATATGATTAATATTATGATATTATTAGTTATTAATTACTTATGGTACTTAAATAATAATCTAAGTTTAAAAATGTTATAAACCTATTGTTCAAGGGACTATGCATAGTTAGTGATAGTATATTATAATAATAGTTTTATAGTTTTACTAGTTAATACTATGTAGTTAATAAACTAACAAAAAAGTAAAATAAATTTTTTAACCTAAGAAACAATGAGAAGGAACCAAGGTTCTAAGTAATAATAGTGTTAAAGAAGTGTAATGTTATTCATTACACTTCTTTAACACTATTATTACTTAGAACCTTGGTTCCTTCTCA
>CBVK0102159141.1:0-38809 GCA_900067695.1 Picea abies
TGCTTGACGACTTGCAACACTGGTTGCAATATACTCCGCCTCTACTGTACTGAGTGCCACTGACGTCTGCTTCCTGCTCAACCATGAGATCACACCTGATCCGAAACTGAAGCAACACCTTGAGGTGCTTTTCCGGTCCACTACACTCCCTGCCCAGTGAGAGTCTGTATAACCCTGCAACATCACATCTCCATCGAGACATATCTCAATCCATATCCGATTGTACCATGTAGGTACCTCAACACATGTTTTGCAACTATCCAATGTACATGTCTAGGCTCAACCATGTACTGACTCAAAGTGCTCACTACAAAACATATGTTTGTCCTGGTGTTAACCAGGTACATCAAGGATCCGATCAACTATCTGTACATCGTGGGATCCACCAAATTAGAAGATGAATCACTCAAGAGCTTCAAGGTTGTCATCATATGTGTGTCCATGGACTTGTAGTCCATCATCCTGAATCTCTGCAGGATCTCAACAACATATTTTCCTTGGCTAAGAAAAATATCATCTGGCCTTTGGCACACCTCCAATCCCAAGAAATAATGCATCAGACCTAGAGCCTTCATCTTGAACTCTGAAGTGAGTTCCCTCTTGCACCCATCTGTGAGCTTCTCATCCCCTATAGGAAACAGGTCATCCAATATCAAGGGGCAACCATCCCCAAGCTCATCAAAATAACTGTCTGGCATATCTTGCCCTGGGTGCTTGCTTAAGCCCGTACAAAGCCTTCTTCAATCTGCAGACATCAGGCTCCTTCTCATGTATTTTGTGGCTGCTATATGTGCACTTGTTGTTGTTACTGGAGAAAGTGTCTCGTCATAATCTTCTCCCTCTTGCTAGGAGGATCCTATGACCACAAATCAAGCATTGTACATCTCTACGCTGCCATATGTAGCATGCTTGATCTTGTAAATCAACTTGGAAGTGATCACTGACTTCCCTTCCGGTCTCAAAATCAAGGAAACAATCCATATCCCAGTCCTTCTGACTGGCTTCCTCCTCTGTCATTGTAGCAAAGTCTATTGAAACAAGGGAATCCTCCTAGGAGATCTCACATCTCCTAGAAGTCTCTGAAGCTACGATCTAGCCTCCTCAACTCATGGCATCTATCTGTCAGTGTTGGAAGACGTCTCTCTCTTCCATCTGAATCTGAGGAGGAATACTTTCTGAATGAAAGTCTCTAAGCCACTGTCTCTCTCTGAGATCAGGCTCACTTTGATTCTGCATGCTCCCTCTGAAGCTTGACTCCCTCTGAGTCTATATAATCTCCAGAGCCATCTGCTTCTTCTGCATGTGCTGACCTCCTCTGAAGTCTGATCTCCTATGACTATCCTAAGGAGGCTGCTCCTCCCTATTGGATCATGAGGGCCGACTCCATTTGAACTCTAGTTCCTTCTGTGTTGGTACTTGGTGGGGCCACACGCCTTACAGTAGGTGGAGCCATCTGCTACTCCTCATGATATGGCTCATCAATGCCATATATATGTATCCCCTTTGCATCTTGCAAAGTATCACGGGACCATACTGGTCTCTTCCTGGTCACTGCAACCATTATGGGTAGGCCCTTTTGGCTCTACTAACTCTTCCCGATGATTTGAAGAGTAATCAACATAACTAGAGGGATCTGTATGGTCATCTTTGGAGCCTTCTGCTCCTTACAATCAATCTCCATATGAGATACTACGTATCTCACAAAAGTAGCCTTCTTGCCAGAAGGTTTTAACTTCGTCCTCTTCTTCTTCGGTACATGAATGTGTATGGTCATGTACATAGCTCTATGTTTGGATAGTCTGTTCCATGTCTCAGCTAGAGACCATCTAATATGTTGCCTCCTTCAATCGTCATTATAGCTTCCTCTCAGAGCTATTACCCGTGACCTGCCTGGAACAAGAGAAACAACAAGGGAAAACAATAGACAAGAATAATACACTTATAATAAGAACAATAATAAAAACAAGAACGTGAACAATCATCATCGTAGATCCTCCTTAGAGCTATCACTTGTGACCTGCCTGTAACAAGAGCCAAAACAAAAAAATACAATAACAAGAAATAAGAACAACACTCTTCCAGTGTTGTGACCAATCAGTCCTCCATGGTAACCTGCCCGAAACAAGAAACAAGAACAACATCTCCATGGAATTTACAAGATAACATGCCTGGAACAAAGTCAACAACCAAGAACATCTCCTAGAGGAGATCAATTTATCTTGTAAACAAGTGCATCATTAATACTGAACAATGAACATTTACTTAATGATTCTCATGCCAACAATATTCAAGTGTTACAAAACATTTGATAGCAATAACGGTAATAGAACTCTAAAGACTGTTATTCTAGTTACAACACTTACTTAAGCTGCAACAATATAAAATATCAAACCTGATATGCAAACCTGGAGTCTAGTTGTTGTTGTCCCATTTGAGTTGTCATATACTGTAGGAGACATCATCATTGTTGCCTCCAACTCTTGGGCTTCCTATGAGTGCACTAGATCTAAGATCCCCTTGGATCTATTGTCACTGCTTGGATAAATGTTCTTTTTCCAAGTGTACGTTTCTTGCAAACACTCTCGTCTTATATACAAGTGCACCATCCAACTTCTTCTAATCTGAGACATTACATTAACAAGAAGAAGGTGGAAATCTGAATCAGAGGGTTCAATGTCCAAGCAAATGTCAACAGACCTAAAAACCCTAAAAAATCAATTTTGACAGAAAGTCAATCTGAGAAGTGCAATAGGTGTGCTAGAGTAGGGCGAGTTGATCAGTGGTGGAGTTTGTCCCAATCGACTTTATAACAAGTGCTCAACAAGCTTGATAATTTTAGGTCTGTGCAACGACAAACTGCAATGACAACTCTGCAATGACAAATCTTATGATCTTCCTTCCAGTGGTTAGACTGTTTTGAAGGAAACCTGCTCTGATACCGTGTTAGATTTTCATTAGTTTCATTAACATTAGATTTACCATAACATTTTTATCTTCTTTTAACATTCAATAATCATATACTGAAATATATAAGCAACATATAAACAAACACAAGAAGACACAAAGATTTATCCTGAGAAAACCCCAAACTCAGGAAAAACCCAACCAATTTTTCTTAGAGAGAATATTCCAATACAACCATGAACAAGCTCTAATCACAAGAACAAACCAACAATGAAGAACCTTGATAACAAATATTTATCTCTTCTTCTTGTCAAACCCCAGCGAGGGTAGACAGCTGATCAATACCACATAACTGGCACCATGATAGCACACCATAGAGCTAGCACCAAGATATGTGCATCACTAGAACTAGCACCAAGATATGTGCATCACTAGAACTAGCACCACTGGTAACTGGTAACTGCAATTGATAACTGGCACGAAGCAATTGAGCAACACCACATAACCTTAGCGCAACTCCTCGAGAGGTAATGCACAAGAGAAATCACCAAGATCCACCAAGAATATCCTTCCCCAAGTGGGGTGCACTCTCCAAGAGAACCAAAGACCAGAAATAACGAAACCGTTGCAACTGCCTAGTGCGCACTCCAGAAGGAGAACTATCTGACTATACAAATGAACTGACCCAAACTTGTATTTATACTAATATGAGCACCTGTCTAGGGCCGACTTCTTATTATAGGTCTTCAAATTTACTTTATTATTTTTGTGGGCCGACTTCTTATTATAGGTCTTCAAATTTACTTTATTATTTCTGTGGGCCGACTTCTCTTTCTGGAAATCATATTTCCACTTTATTATTATTCCCTATGGGCCGACATCTCTCTTGTGGTCTTCTATTTCACTTTATTCTTTTCCGGCGTGTTCTTCAAGTGTTCAATGGTGTTCGTTTGACTTATTGGAATCTTCTTCTTCTTTAAGAAAAGTTGTCTAGGAGGGAATACCTCCCACAGCTACCAAAACATCAACACTAATCCTACCTAATGACCATACATTAATTTATATTAACTATAGTTAATATTTTTTTTATTTACAAACTGAATGGATCTAACCCTGCTTAAGAGATGCCTTGTCCTCAAAGCATGGGAAGTGGGCTGTTCTTTATTTTTCCAGGACTCTTCCATGGGAAAGCTATGCATTTTAATTATATATTTTGTTATTTGTTTAAATTGAAGATCTTTTGCACGGGTGTCTAAAATTCCTTCTAGCAGTAATATCACATGCCCTTCATCTAAAATTAGAAGTTCGGCTCATTGCTGACAGAAGTGAAATGTGGAAGACATCATATATGTCTTTTTGAAGATATGTTCAGGGCATATGCTACTTCTCCAACTTTTTTCCTGATTTGGCAAGGACCATAGACTTTAAGAGCATGCTTTTCTTACCTTGCCTTGTATTTTTAAGAGAAACCTATTGATAAGATTGTGGTCTCATTCAAAGATGCTGATGTGCTTGTTGCTTCGTTCAATTTTGCACTCAAGTGTTCTTTCAAATATTTATATTTAGATTAGTTTTCCTGATTCTCTTGATATATCTTTTGACTGCTAAAATTTGAGGTTGTAAGAAGCTATAAATTCTTTAATCTTTGGTGGTTCATAACTATAAAAAAAACTATAAATTATCGTTTCAGTTGCTCTATGATATTTCATTATGTTAAATGGAGCCATTGATTTTGTTTATCCAAATAAAATATTGGAGAGATGAACTTCTAAACATTTATTGACTAATCCACTTTGACCATGTGTTCCGGAACCATGTGTTCAGAAAGAATAGGTAGTACTCACTGTTAGCATAGTTTTTGTTTGATGAAAAAGATCCTTCAGAAATTATTTATAAATTTTTGGATCTTAATTAAGTCCACTGAATTAGCAAAAAATATTTATATAAATATATGAAGTGTAAATGTGCTTTGGAGACCAATAAAATGATAATACTTAGTTCAGTGACAATAAGAAATATGTAATCCTTTTTGCCATATTGAGATAACCTTGTTATAAAGTCTATAGTAATTTCCACCCATTTTTAATTTAGCTTGTCTAATGATTATAATAATGATCCTGGATAAAACACATTTTCAACCCTTTTAATCACATTTCATGCCCATCATTTTTTGTTTTATTTTGCATATCTTTCCAATAAAGAAATGATGGATACCTTGCAAATGGTACCTTAACTCCTTTAATAATTTACTTTAAACTCGATCCTAATACTTTACTTTAAACTTTGATCCTAAGGGTAAATAAATACGATTTTGAAATCATATATAATTTTTACAAACATATTTGGAACCTTATTTGGAATTTAATAATTTGTTTAAATTTTGACATGTTAGCCAACATGTTTGAGATCTACTTTGTATCATTGATTTTTCAAATGATTTAACTATTTTTTATATATATTTGGTTTAAACTTTTTTCAATCCAATTTGGAAGTGGTTAAGATCTACTTTGTATCATTGATTCTTCTAATGGTTTAACTCGTCTTTTATGTATTTGGTTTAAACCTTTTTTAATCCAATTTGAAAGAGTGGTTGACATAGAATGGATGTTTAATTCGTCATCTTGACATGATATTATATGTTTTTCATATATATATATTTTTAATATTAATATTAAATGTTTAAATTAACTTTTTTTTTCCAGTAGAAAAATCACTCAAAAAAATTATATTAATTATAATTTTTTACATCTTCAACGAAAAAACTAATACATATCCTTATTAGTCCTTCTGCACAAAAAAACTTCCAAATATTGAAAAGGATGCTGCGAAATTACATGGCTTCTTTGACTGATCGAAGTAGAAAAAACAAAACTGATCGATGATCATTCCTTGCTCGAGAAATAAAAAACATAATCACTCAATGGAGATACAAAATTAGAACAGTTTTATATGAATAGTTGGACCCTCACTTTCTCCGTTCCAAGTGAAGTATGTAAGTTTACCTTTCGACGAGGAAAGGGCTCTCTTAGAGAGCAAATCAACCTCCTTATTAGATTCTCTATAAATATGTTGGAAGTTTATACCTTGAAAGGCTGCCATCTGCTCTCTTATTCTAGTCTTCCATGCTTCAACATTGATGGCTTGAAGGTTTCCTTTTGCATTTAGCCATTCAATGATCACTTTGGAATCCCCCAAAACCTGCAGATTTTTAATTTCCAGAAGTCTTGCTATCGTGAGTGTTGCCCAAGCACCGATTAATTCTGCTTTCGTGTTTGTCCCTGCACCACAGTTTATATACCACCTGTAATCCGATGCCTCAATACATTTTAGTGTGCCTCCTGCCCCACATCTGGCCCCTCCTGCCTCCGTTGCCCCATCAAAGAAGGTCACTGTATACCCTTGAATTCTGAAAAACGGTTTTAATCTCAGAGCCTTTGTATTGCTATCTCGGGGTTTTTTGGTGAGTGCTCCAAGGATCTTTAATATCACAGCGGTTACCGAAGGTTGCTTACCTTCGAAGATGGTCGAGTTGTGTTCCTTCCAGATATGCCATGTCGTTAATAAAGGGAGTATCTTAGGCACCGATCTGTTCAGTAACCATGACTCCATACACTCGTTCATTGTAGAGTCATTCCAGCTGTGATTAAAATTTAACTGCTGTGCAAGATGAGCCCACACTCTCTTTGTAAAGTTGCAATGGATAAGTAGATGTGGGACATCTTCTGAATTCTGTTTGCACAGTGCACAATATCTCGACCCTATCCACCCTTTCTTAAGAAGCACACTCCGGGTTAGGATTTTGTTTTCGGCGGCCAATAAAAAGAGGAGGATGATTTTTAATTGGGTACCCCATTTCCAACACTCGACCTTCCAACGACTCCAAATTGACAATGGGTCAGTGGACAAAATCACATTGTAGCAATTTTTGACTGAGAAAACCCCCGGCCGGTCGCCTCCGTCCCATCTCAATTTGTCTTTTTTGAACGCTGCCAGGGTAATCCCCTCTCCACATAGGTCGTTAATGTATGTTGACCATTCGATTGCTTGAGTGCCTCGTAAGCCCAACTCTGTGCTTGATTTCCACCGATTTGGATTAATGTTGAGCTCCTGTGACTTTGAAGCTTGAGAAAGGTAAGTAATCTATTTATAATTGAGAGCAGTCAGCAGATCAACACCGAGGAACGATTTTGATCCTAGACCCAAGATCCCATCACAACCGACTTTGATAAGTGTTCCGTTCCCTGTGAGCCAAGTAATCTAGTGGAGGATGATTGGGAGCGCTCAGAGGAGACTTACCCAGATTCTTGAAGCCAAAAAAGTGCTTTGGTTTGGTCTTCTAAGCCAATTAATGATCGAGGAACTATGAAGATATTTGTCTCTGACTACATTGTGCCAAAGGCTCTCATGCATTAAGACGCGCCACAGAGTGACTGAATTTAATGCTAGGTTAAACAAATTTAAATTTCGAATTCCCCAGCCCCCATTTCTTTTGGGTCTTGAGATCACTTCCCAACGACAGAGATGGAAACAATGTTTCTCTTGATGACCGTTCCATAAAAAATCGAAAATTAGTTTTCTGATTTTTGATAGAACCGAACGAGGTAAGGCTTCCATGGGCATCCAATATATAGTTTGTCCTTCCAGAACATATTTAACCAAGATGTATCTCCCAGCTAATGAGAGCCACCTATTACACCATTGATCGATTTTATTTTTTATTTTTGTGACCATCCATTCCCAATCTGCTGCTCGATGTGCACCGGTCTTCAAGAAGTAGCCCAAATAACGGAAACCATTAGTAAGGTCGCTGAATGTATAATGTAGGACAGATTTGAATTCGCTCAGTTCATGTTCCGAGAGGCCTGCACGATGAACTGCTGATTTTGATAAGTTTACTGCGAGGCCCGAAGCTTTACAAAAATGTGAGATTAGTTTGTCAATCTCTCTCCACTCCACTAGGTTTGCATTGGATAAAATGAGTATGTCGTTTACAAATAGTAGATGTAAAATTTTGGTCAATCTAGCAATCTTAAGTCCTGTGATAAAGCCCTCCGCTTGACTCTTTTTCAATAATAAACTGAGGCCCTCCATGATGAGTATGAATAGAAGAGGTGATAATGGGCACCCCTACCTGATTCCCCTTCCGATTCTAAAGAAATCTGTGGCTTCCCCATTTATAAGGACAACAAAGGACGCAGAGGTGATACAGGCCATTATCCAATTGGTCAAATGTAATCCCATCCCACTCTTCAAGAGGATCATTCTAAGAAGGTCCCAATCAATGCAGTCGTAGGCCTTCCTTAAGTTCAGCTTTAAGACAAGTCGTAGACCTATCTTTGTTGGTTTTAGTCCTCCTGTTTTTTCTTCGACTTAGTGCGCTTTTTTGAGGTTTCTCTATGGACCTGGGATTGAATGCTGGCGTTACAAAAGACGTCACAATGCTCATGGACCCACAGGATGAGGAAGAGTGGCATAGAATATGACTTTTCAGTAGGACTGACAGGGCTGGGACACCCTCTGGGCCTTCATCTTTTATTAATCCTTCCTTGCCCTGTCTTGGTGTTTCTGAGGTTTCAAAATGCCCACAGGCTTCTGGTAAATGCCAGGAACAGTACCCTTTCTTCCCTTTAGCGCTTGGTGGTGGTCCTGTTGTTACTTCTCTTCCCCAGGTTCCCTCTCTACTCAAGGAGTCGACGCATCACTATAGGAAAGGTCTTATAAATGGAGCACTGGATGGTCGGGTTAATACCTCCTCACTAAACGGTCCTCAGATTGGGCTTAGGAAAAAAGGCGTGGAAACCAAACAAGAAGCTGAGGAGAATGGTTTTAGAAGCGGATGTTGGCCTACAAGAGACCTGCAGGCTAGCGATGGGTGGGCTGGTAGGAAGGCTCTCCTATGCATATCTATCAGATTGCTCAGTCTCAGCCTGAATACAAAAAACTTGGAAACCCATCCTTGGGTACTTGCCTGAGATACACTATCTCACGAAAGGGTGGACTTTAAATTTAACTTACCATATGCATATAATGATTTGTTTTTTTAGTCATATATAAATTTTATTATTAACTTTTTGGGTTATAAATTTTACTTTTAAAAGTTATAGGTTTACTTTCAAGAGTTATATGTTCACCTTTTCATGATAAAATGCAGATCTTTTGAAACATTTTGTTCTAATATAATAATCTATAAAGGATCGGATTAAAGGATGATAACGTTGAATACTTGATTTCTAATTGGCTAGTTGACAACGTAGAATTTTTTTGAGATGTGAAAAATTAACAAGCCTAAAACTTGTTGAGACTCGCTTTCGATAGACCAACAAAACCCACTTAATGACCAACTGATTCCTAAACAAGATTGTCAAGAATGCTAGGTGGAAACAAACGATAGGGCCACATCTAAAGAGGGTTGAAGATGATCCAAAACATTGTAAAGGTTGAGTGATGTTAATAAACACATGTCAAGTGGTTAAGGGATCGATTGCCAAATAAATGGTTTGGGTGAAGGAGTTGACATTAATGATTTCTTGGTCAATGAAGAGGAAGAGACTCGAGAAGCAACGGTTTGGTTTCACACCCATGGAAAGGAGTTCAATTTAGTTTAAGAAGGAATTAAAAGAGAGTTTCAATGTTGTTGATCTCTTGAAGATGGTGCAAAATGAACTCTTGAGAGATGATAAGCTTCCAAAGGCGATATACACAAAGGGACAAGTCACATACCATGCAAGACAAGCCCATGTAGTTGACAATTATTTATGTAAATTTTGTTGCAAGAATTGAAGGTTTCACCCCTTGAGTGAAACATAATCTAATGTAATTGATGTTTTGTCTAACAATCAAACACTTGAGTTTTTATTCTTTGTGAGGGTTTTCCCTAGTTTAAAACCATAGTCAGGTGAGTATTTGTTTTTGCATTCTACATGATCTCATGGGTGGTATAGGCAATTGAATAATATATTTGAGAATTTTCTTCATGAGTGCCATTGGGATATCCTGGCTAGCCTACTAGAAAAACAAAATAATTTGGTATCAAAATGGGTTCGATTATGAGTAACTTGACCACTGTCGAAGTTTGTGCATGACCCAAACTCGTCAACAATTTGTAGTGGGTAAATAACCTTTTCCAGGGCCCTTGGAGACCCATTGAAGGCCAAGTGGGACACGTATTGGAAAAAATTACATTGGAAAGTCATTTGAAGCAAAGAAACAAGAATTCCTAGTTTGCTTCTCCATAATGGTACAAAGTATGGAGAGTATGCATACTTTGGTGAATCAATTGTTAGTAATTGTGTTGAAGTTGGAGCGAGGCAAGGGACTTGACGATGCAGAAGTAGAGTCAAAAGAACCCCCTCCATCTGGTATCGGTGAAGGCAAACCTTGGTTTATGCATTCTAGGTGGAATCCAAACTCAACACACTCCCTTATGATAGTGTGTTGGATGCTGAGAAGCTCGACAATTGGTTGCGATAATTGGAAGTATGTTTTTGCTGCCATGGTTTTACTAAACAAAAGATCTACTTTCCTTGACTCAAGATGGCGATACATGCCCTACTTTGGTGGGAAGACCCCATATGATAGTGTTTTGGACGTTGAGAAGCTCGACAATCGGTTGCCATTGTTGGAAGTCTATTTTTGATATGATGGTTTTACCAATGAGCAAATGATCTACTTTGCACAACCCAATGCTGAGACATGCCCTACTTTGGTGGGAAGCCCACTCATAAAGGCTACTTCAAGGCAAAAAGCCACTAGTAATATATTGGGTATGTTTCAAGTAGTGGTTGAAGAAACAATGCTACCCTCTGGGATATGAATGAGAACACCATATTTAGTGGCAATACTTATGATAGAGTTAAGGCTAGATTATGCAAGAATACATTTCTATTTCTCAGTGAAAATCCATCTAGATGGGCATAGTGGAAGATGCACTCAATGTAATCATGAAATACATTGGAGGCTTACATCATTATTTGTTGAACAACTTAGCCCTTTTTTAAGAGCACTTTATTGATGATGATAGAATAAAATCCATGTACCTTGAAGCTCGAGGAAAGAAGTCGATGAGCGAGGGGAATTCTCTGTAGGATTAGTTGATCAATTCCAAGGGATCAACTCACAAGAAGAGAGAAGGAAGAAGCATGCCAACATCACTTAGCGGAAGGAAGAAAATCCAACAATATCAAAGAGACATGAACATTTCTAAAAGAACGAGCATGTTAGTAACTAGATCCATAACCCATAACAAAGAAGTGATGAAAAAAGTTCTCGATGACCAAGAATACTCATGAGGGAGAGGATGAATTGGTACACATTGAAGAACTTGAGAGTCTAGATTGAGACTAGATGATGCCACTTAGTGTTTTGCAAGTGGGAGATGGGACAATGAGGAGATGGTCACTAAGAAGTGTAGGTTCAAGTTTACCATATTTGTGAGATATGTGAATGAAATTGAGTATGACATGGTTCCTTTGGTTTGAAAATTTTGTGAGATTGTCCTTTGGAGTCTTATCTGCGTAACAAAGATGCTATCTTCATAAGGACAACTAATTCGAAATGGATCACTATATTATTTGTCATCTATTTTGGTACTTCTGGGTGGAAAAATTAGAGGTATTAGTTTATAGGGCCCATTTTAAAGGTAGGCCTTGTTTTAATGTTTTTGGGTAAGCCTCCAAACCATGTTTGAGGCATTAAACGACATTTTTTTGGGTCAAAACTTTGTAAATGAAGTTCCTAGCCACTTGATGTTGTTATACACATTGAATGTTTCCAATGATGCAAAGATCACCTCAATTAGAGTTCATGTGAGGAATTTATGCCTTCTGCAAGTTCACCTATCCCGTTGACTACCATGGTACCAAGTGAATGCCACATTAACCCCCATTACTCACACATGTGGAGCTAGTCACATGTGGACTTTAAAGAAGATTATAGAGGGTCCAAAACTCTAACACTAATTGGGAGTTGAGGCATGCAAAAACCTTAACCCTAACCCTAGACGACTATTATATTATTGTTAAATATTGTGCTGCTAGGAAAGGAAGGGGTTCCATTCTTAGTGTATTGATTATTGTTCCATAGTTGAGCAAAGCAAGGGAGTGGGATATTGGAGTAGAGAAGATGAAGTAGAAGACCCTGTAGTAGCCATACATGCCACAATGTCCATCACAACTCCATAGTGAATTCACTTTCTTTGTATTTACATTTCATAACTGAGAAGAAAAGAGTAAGGTATAGTCCTCACCTTTTGGCTGAGTTTTCTCATATCGAGCTTCCCAAGGTACATGTTGTGTTCATTGTGTGGATGGTTTGTTAACTGCTTTAGCTTCTTTTATTTTAGTCTCATTTTATTTCGATATTTTTTGCGCTAAGCTAGTAATATTAAATCTTAATCTTAAGTAAAGATTTACATAACCATAGTTTGCAAAAAAAATTAAAATTTATTGCGATGCATTGTTCTTTTGGAATATCCACGATATTTTAAAAATCATATTGGTATCAAATAAACTTTCTTTGGGGTTTTTGTGGGAAATTGCAAGATCTAGGAATTGGCATAAGAAAGAAGTCTCAAGACCTTAGCCATGGTGGATGAGTACTGTAACAATCCAAGGGATGATTCAAAGAAGACATTCTCAAAGCTAAAAGCATACGTCATTGACATCTCTCGCAACATGAAAATCCTCATGGAAACTCTATAGAGAAACTTTGGACATTTCAAGGAGTTTGGTAGCTCTAACTCAAAATTTGGCCCATACAAGAAATATAAAGACAACAAAGACCTAAAAAAGGAGCCCAAAAAGGACCTAAAGAAATAGTGACCAAGTTCCAACATCACTTCTTTCCAATCTCTGTTTAAAGTGGAAGAAGAAGTGGACTTCAAAACCTAGCAAGGTGAGATTGATGTTGTTAAGTTGAGTGAGTCATTGGTTGCAACAATTGGGAGTCTATTTCAATGTTCATAACCTAAGAGAAGATAAAATGATATCATTTTCTTGATTGGAGTGAGAGGTGCATGCCCAAGCTTTATGGGAAAATCACATGGAGATGCTTAGGATGGAGGTTGATTCCCTAGTAACTAAGAAAGAGGTTTTCAAATCTAAATTAAGTTGTAGTTCTACCCTATTGGGTACTGTTATCCCCACTTTTCAGGGATAACTAGGAGATCATGTCTCGAGGCCCACAGTTCCTAGACATGGAGTACCGAGAGCAGGATTGACCTAATCATGGCCCCGGGGGGCCCATCTTTTCTTCTTCCGTCGTCTTTATCTTGTCAACAACAACAACATCCATCACCATCAGATTGGTCCTGTATCAGAAGAGGTTCTTTCTCCATGAGGTAATTGGTCCAGGTATCATGGTATGTGTCACTTTTGATCATTGAAACCTTTAAATATATGCATATGATTCCTCTTATCTCTAACAACTGCTTGGATCTTGGGGGATTGACAGGGTGCCCTAGCAAGTCTATGTATGTAGGTTTTGGTTTGCCGCTGGGGGGATTTCTGAAGAGTCATCGTCCACTCCCATCATAGCACCACTCTTACATCTTATTTCCCACTCACCTATCCCATTCCCCTTGTCCATGCATTAGGTTGACCTATTTCAGGACTGCACCTTACCTCGTGAGAAGAAGGGGCTAAAGGCCTAGAAGGTAAAAGCAAGCTGGTAAAAGATAAAAGCCGAAAAAATGAACCTTGATATGCTTTGCCCAGGGATCCCCGAGAAAGCAATAAAAAGCTTCTCAGCAAGAAATAAGAGGGACTTGAAAAAATAATAAAACAAGACCTAATCAGAGGATAGGGGGTCTCATCACGAGCAAACCTATTAGGTCCATGGGTACCTAGCTGTATGACATTGCCACCAACTGGTTACCGCGCCAGGGCAGTGACTCCTGGTCGCATGGCCAAGGGAAAGGGCGTCTCATCACGAGCCAACCTTCTCATCTCTGCAAAAGTACTTGTGGGTAACACTGTCAGCTCTGGTCACCATGCCAAGGTAGTGTCCCCTAATTAGCTTTTGAACAAAAAAACAAATAAAAGAATAAAAAGAATAAAGGCAAGAATGGGCTTGGAAAAAATGCATCCATGACAGGGACAACTCGCCTTCTACAAAGGCACCCACAGGTAACATCTTTGCACCCTTGGCCATCATTACACCCACATGCTTGGACATCCCTTGACCACACCACCCACTTACATGGCTTGGAAGAGGTCTTTCTGGGAACTTGCCTTTTTCTGTGGACACTAGCCCAATAGGAAGCCTTATCTTTTCCCCCAGACTTGTATTGTAGGGTTGTGTAACGTCTTTGAGCTATTGACTGATGTATTAGGATTTTATGCATCTGTTTAATAATATTAATGATGAAATGTGATTGACATTGCTATGATCCTTGTAACTGATGAGCCCATGGAGGGCGCAGCCTTTGATGTGCAGGACCATACCCGACGAAAAGGTACCATTTGGATCGGTACACATGGGGAGATGATCAGTTCAGACCTCCATGGGTCTGAAGAGCCCATTAAAGGGATGCTAAGACCCCACCATGGGGTAGAGACGAGACAAAGATGGATTGATGTCTTTCACCGGAGAAGAAGAGGACGTTCCACCAGAGGCACCCCGACAGAGCTTGACCTAGGGGGATTTGCCCTTTTTTAGTGGAACGTTGGCCTTGGAAGGCCTAGGACGTCACCCATCATAGCCATGATGTCATCTAGCAGTATGGACGTTTTGGGAGGCAGACTTGGTAGTATTGGCACGTGTGGCAGGTTGGAGAAGCCCAAGGAAGGCTAACGTTTTGCTCTAAGATGCCCCATTTTCCCTAGAAGGGGCTAACGCCTCCCTTAGAGGGGTTTCTTATCTATTTATAACTCAATTAGGTTTTTAATTTGAAAATTTAATGTAAAAACAATATGATTTGATATTTTGGCCTTGTCGACCTTTTACCTAACCTAAAATGTAAAATTAGGTCAAGGTTTTGTATAAATAAGAGATTTTCACTCTTATTTGATCATCACAACTCACTCACTCATTAGTGAGGTCTGAAATTAGTGCCCTATCTTGGGTTATTGGATAATTGGGTGATGCGCACTTGTTGAAGGAAGACTATTTTGGCATATTTTGGCTTCTCTCTTGAAGGAAGGTGTTACAACTAGGGTTTGCACATTTATTTCTTGGTGAATTGTAAGTATTTTTCTGCAAAACTTCTTGAATGAATGGTTGTAGTTTAATTTCTTGCATGTTTTTATGATTATTGCTGAACAAAAAACCCTAGGTGACAAGCACACAAGTAGGTCCTTGTCTCATGTCCCCTGATAGAGAGATTTTCAGCCATTGAAGAGGAAAAAGAGAGCCTAGCGGTAGCTACACTCCTTTCTCCTTCTCTCCCTTTGCGAGCCGTCCCTGTTTGAGCTCAAGAAGAAAAAGACGTCCTAGGCCTAGGTTATCTACACTTAGGGTCATTTTCTTCTAGGGTTTGATGATAGAGCCTTGATGTAGCAACACTCTCCCTCATCTGACTCTCTTGTCTTGACTTTATCTTTCATGCTAGCCGTTTTTTCCATCTAAGGAAGGAGGTGAGAGCACGAGGCCTTGCCATAGCAACACCGGAGTGAGCCTCTCTCCCCTAGGGTTTTGTCTTTGAGGCTCTGCCATAGTAGCACTTCAGAGCTCTTCCCTCCAATCCTTAGCCATCCTCCTTCAACCTGTGCGTCCTTCACTCTTGACTCCATTTAACCCTAAGGCACTGATCTAGAAGTCCTCCAACGTTGAAGTGAAATTGGTCAAACAACTCTCAAACTCTTTGAATTTTAAACCCTAACTACACTAACCCTAGCTCTAGCTAACCCTACTAACCCTAAGTTGTTGACGTCATCTTTGGTTATTACATCTTAATGCATCAACGTTTTACTTTATGAGCAGTTGAATGGTAGTTAAAGGCATTAATTAAGTCAAGTATTGATTTATTACATTGAATGCCATATTGTTCTAGTATTTATTGGTGAAGTGACATTATCTTTCAGTGCTATTTTGTAAACATTGACTTCATCAACATTTACTTTCAAATTTCTTGTATTGAATATCAGATAGTCTTTGATATATATGAAGTACTAACCAGAGCCTGCATATATCAGTTTATTGTTGCTTTGTTCTCGGGCATGGATTCTACTTGGTTATCATTGTTGGCTATAAGTCAGACTATCTGTTTCGGTGGTGATCTGTGAAGGGGGAAACTTGTCATTGTTTGATTATCCTTTAGCCTCATCAAAACCCCAGGTCACCGGGGACGTCTCCCCTGGGCCTCACCTCCCTAAAAAGAAAGAACCTTCCCATCGTGGTGACATTGGGTGGGATAGGTAGGTTCCTGTTACGCCAGTTTGGCCCTCTACTTTATAGCCTTTCTTCCTAGCTACAAACTGTGCGATAACAGGTACGAAGAGGACCATTGGATCCTTTGGCATTACTTTTGGCAAAAGCAAGGGAATAATGTACAAGAATACACCACTAAGTTTAGAAAACAATCCATTATGTTGGGTATATCTCCCAAGAACCCAAATGTACTCAAGTGTCTAGGTGGTCTCCATAGCGATTTGATGAGGCAAGTGATGTTATTTAAACCTAAGATCGTCGATGAGGCTTGTGTGCAAGCTCAGTGTCTAGATAATATGGACATGAAGAAATGCCAAGAAATTTGTTCTAAGTAGAAATACCACCAAGACGTTTCCAAGGAGGGAAATAAGAAGTGGAAAGGAAAGGATAAGAAGACAATGAAAAATGCACATCAATGCAATGATCCAAACATCCAGTATAATATTGATGGTCATGTTATCGCACAATTTGTAGGTTCGAAAAGCCTGACCCAACCACCAAGTGGCGACAACTTAAGGACACTATACCCAATGCCACCTCAATATAGGTCTGGCGCTTCAAGGGTGACTAGGTCACTCTAGGGAGGTGATCCTAGTGACCCTAGGGGAATGGAGGGGGAAAATGGAAATGGAAAGATTGGAGCCCCTAAAGGTCAATATTCTAGATGGAAATGAAAGGTTGATAAAGAGTCTTAGGTTTTCTTGAGGTTGCCAAAGACTTGGATGAATTTCTGAGAAATTGGTACTTTCCCGAGACACAAGGAAAACCACTTAGCAATGTAATGTGTTAGTTGGATCAACAAGTTAGGCTTGCTGTCCCTAATTAGAAGCAATGAATAACAATATATATCAGTAGTAAAACAAGTACAAAAGCTGCTAGAAAGATTGCTCAAAGTCAAATGAAATATGCTTGAAACAAGGTAGATAAACACTAGAGAATTTCACGATTTATAGCATGAGACTTTAGCAATGAATTATGGATGTCATAAAAGATGTATGCAGAATTGTTTTTCAGCCTTATGGCTATAACAAACTTGTTTTTACAACAATGAATTCAGCCACTAAAACTTGCAAAAAAACCACTCAAAAATTGTATTAAAGCAAGTAGAATAAATTGGAAATTCTTAACAACTTTTGATGGTGAAAACACAAGTTATGAGTGACTTTAGGTCAGGGTTTCTAAAGGGAAATTTCCAGCCTTATGGCTGTATAAAACCAAGAATTATTGCATAAAACTTATCCAATTAAATCAGCTCCTAGTTAGCTCACTAAGTGCACCTAGATTAGGAGAAGGTTAGGGTATATTTTTAGGCCTAGTCTAGGGTTAGTTTAGGAGCTATTTAGGGTTAGTAGGCTAGGGTTAGAGCATCCATAATAGTTGTAGGTTAGTTTTACTACAACAAAAAGAAATTATGGTTGAAAGGGGACGCCTCAATGAGGCAAGGTAGCTCAAGGCTAGGGGAACAAAACTCAAGTGAGAGAAGACCAATGCTTGAAACTTTCATGTTTTCCAATGCAACAATTTATATATCGAATGCAAGATTAGTGCCTTTTGTTATGGGTTAATGGGTATTAAAGAAATATATAGGACTACTAAACCCTTGGGGTGTAAATTCTCTTACTTCCTAAGGTAAGTAACCTAGCTAAGGTTTGAAATTAAGGGGTATAAATCCTCTTACTTCCTCAACAAAAACCCTTGCAAATAAATTTATAAGCTTGATAATTATGGTGGAAACTAGGTTAGGGGTGTTTATCCTTATACTCTCTATCTAGACTTAGCCAAAACAACCTTAACTTGAATTATCAATGACAATAACAAAGTAAATAACCATACCAATACAAAAAAAGTCTTTAGCATGCCAATGTAAACCACCACAATAAGCTAGAAGTGACCTTCAATAGATAGTGCATCATCATCATCATCACCATAATGAAAGAAACCATTCCATAACACAAGAGACAAGAAGAACTCCAAGTGTAGCAAAATTTTTAGTTCAAGTACTTCTCACAAGAGGGAGAGTTATGTTTAAATGAGATCTTATGATCTCTTATTTATACAAAATGTCACTAAGATAGTTTGTCCACATAACTTAGGGTAAAACATAAGAATAGGGGTCAACAACCCTAATCTTTCCCCTTTTTACAAAGTAATATTAAACAATTCACTTTAATTTTACTTTTGCGCAAAAAGAAACCCTAATTTAAAAATACATCACCCCTTTAGGGGATGTTTTGGCACTAGGAGCAAGTCGTTGGTGATGAAGGAGTGTAGGAAGGCTTCCCAAAGCCACATGCCAAACATCCAAGTCACTTCCTTCATGGTCAAAGCCTCAAACTCCTCAAAATTTCCTTGTGCCAATGCATAAGAACCTCACCACCAAACCCTAGCCCCCCTAGGTGACGTCATGCCTCTAAAGGTGACATTTTGCCTCTCCTAGGAAAACAGTTTGGCATGTGGGGGTTGGGCTAGGTATTCCACATCATCTTCAAGGTCTCCAAAAATTTGTCTCTATGATTCGACATGTGGACCCATGTCATCCAACCCTTGGGCTTCCAGCCCCAAGGAAGCCCAAGCTAGGCTTGTTCTTCCAAAACTTTCCACCAACTAGGTCTTGCAAAGACAAATAAGCACACCCTCCAAGGATCTTAAGTCATGACATCATGATAAGTAAATAAAATCAATAAATGAGCCACTTAAGCATGTGCATCAAATATTACACTGTCAAACAATTAAGTGCTCAAAGACATTATGCGACTTGCCAAGCTTGGATATGGGAGGGTTGACAAGGTGTCCTATTGGGTAGATCTCGACCTAGGTCAAGCAGTGTTTCCAAGAGATCCCTCTCTAATCCATGTAAAGTGGATGAAGTGGTTAAGGGTCAATACAATGGGCATGGGGTTCATGACATACAAGGGGTTGTAGTGTCTCATTCATGGGTGCGTTTGTAGAGGGTGTGTGGCACTTTCGTCTGCAATGCAATTTTTCCAAGTCCATCGTTTTTCCATTCTTTGTTTCTTTCATATTTTAAGGACGAATTTAATGCAATTGTCCTGATGTGGTGTCCAACTAATGACAGACTTACAAGAACCTAGTGGAAATGAGAAGGTTGGCTCGTGATGAGACTCCCTTTCTCTCAACCATGCAACTAAGAGCCATTACCCTGGCTTGGTGACCAAATGATGGTAATGTCATACCACTAGATATCTATGAACATGATAGGTTGGCTGGTGATGAGACCTCCTATCCTCCAACTAACCTTTTAATCATTTTAATAATTATTCTTATGGGTCCCCTTTTTCTTACAGATAAGTGTTTCATTACTTTCAAGGGGGGATCCATGGGCGAAGCATATGGAAGTTTTATATATAGGATTTTAACTTTTACCCAAAATATATCCCTCTGGGACTTATGTTAGAATTAAAGAGATGTTCTCGTTTTTCCATAGAAAATATAACAATATTGTCACCCAACCATAGGCACAAAGGCCACCCCCGAGCACCTTAACCTTGACAGATATAATAATTTTGGAAGTAGAACAATAACCAACCAAGGTAGCACAAATTTTTCCAAGGCTAGCACACCAAGCAAGAATAACCAAAGGCCAAGCAGAAAATCCAAACCATAACCAAGAGAAAGTCCAACCACAAGCCAAAATCCCAGTTGCAGCAACTGCACTCCCTCTTCAAACTTGCGCACCACTAGTCTTATGCAATTGTGAGCGATTGAGTGTCAAATGAGCACTAACGCCCTCTATTTATACTTCTCTATCTCACTTGACTGGGATGACTTCTCTTTCTGGAGGCTAATAACTCAATATTAAATATTCTCTTGAGCCAACTTGTCTTCTAGGGTTATTATCCAACGTTTTAGGGTTTCTCTTGCTTCCCATAATATTCTAGTCTTGTCAAAGGTTTCACGTGGAGGTTAATACCTCCTGCAACTAACATAATATCAACACTCCCTCCTCACTAGGGAGGTATTAAATGCAATGGTATTGAGCACAAACATACCATTCAACTGATAGCATCATCATAACCACACATAATATCTCATGATCACGTAGATTAACTCATGAACAACGTCATCACTATAAATATAACCTGATAGCATCAACTACATCATCTCTTGAATCCATACTCCATCTGAATAATCGAGCATGATGTTGAATAAGTCACTCACTCCACAGAGTGATACAAGAACCATTCTTCTAATCCAGATATATGTCCTAGAAGAATAATTGTTCCAACAGATGCTTGAAATCACACCATGGGCTACAAGGACTATTCTTCTAATCTGGGCATACGTCCTAGAAGAATGGTTGTCTTGGACCATTTTTTCTCCGACCACTACTGTGAACTTAGGGAAAATGTATGTCCTGTACCAATATTTCCACTTTGGTCATTGCTGTGAACTTAGGGAGACATACCATTCTTCTAATCCAAACATACATCCTAGAAGAATAGTTGTCCATGGTACATCAACAATCTGTGAACTTGGACCATTCTCTAGAGGGAGAATGTATGTCCACCAACAAGATGTCCTGCCTGGACCATTCTTGGCCTGGAGAATGCCTGTCCATCAACACAGTGACTATCCATCCAACTGGAAATAATCTCCAACACTAGTGGTAGTCTCCATGGAAATAAGAACAATGCCATCTAATAGAACACAATTGTGTCTATCCATAGTAGTACGCAACTACTACTTAGTGGTACACAACCACTCCTAGTAGCACACAACACTAACCAATGACACATAGTCACTAACAATGAATCACATCCACCACAATAGCATACAACTATTGTCCAGAGACATACAATCTCCACAACAATCATATCATCTGATATCAACCTACATAAACAATATCATGATACAAACCGAGTCATCTGGGCCATTATTCCAATCACATTTGTGAGATTTGGAAGAACATCTTCCCTTAGAAAGTAAAACATCAGCCATGCGCTATCTGGACTATTCTTCCTAAGAATAGAAGAATAACTCTCCTTGATTTCTGAGCTTGGACCATTCACCTAACTGGGCCATTTCTCTGACACTAATCATAGTGCAACCTGGAGAGAATGAGTCTTCCCTAGGGAATGCATGTTCTTGATCGTTGAACCTGAACCATTCACCTAAATGGGCCATTCCTCCGACACTAATGACAATGAAACCTGGAGAGAATGAGTTTTCCCTAGGGAATGAATATCCGGACCATTTCCTATGGAAATGACTGTCCTGCACCAACCTCCAAAATGGACCATTCTTCAAAACTGCTCACAACTGTGAACTTCGAAAGAATGACTTCTCGGTGAGGCAGACTATTCTACTTGACCACTACTCAGAGTGACTGCCAAGAAGAATGACTATCCTAGACCATTCCCCCACACTAACCATAAGGGGAATCAATGTCTATGGTACATCAACAATCTATCGGACCATTTACATTATGAAAATGATTGTTCGATCTAGACCATTTTTTGAACTGGAAAATGATTGTCCATCAGAAATCTTAAACCACTTTCTGGATTGGAAAGGAACTTCTCAACCTGTACCATTTTCCGAACCAAAAAATGACTGTCCATAAATCAATAACATATCAGTGCTCCCTCCCAACCTAGGAGTAATCACTTCCTTTTTCAATAAGGAAGTCGTCTCCATGAGCCCCAACTTGTCCCTTAAGTATGCAAACTTTTCATCTTGGACAGAGGATTTACCAAAATATATGCTATCTTCTCCTCCGTGGAGATATACTGGAGAACCACTTCTCCCCTCTGGACTTTATCACAGAGAAAATAATGCTTGATCTCAATGTGCTTAGACATGCCATGGAACACTGGGTTCTCCAAAAGATTCACATAGCTTTGATCATCACAATATATCACGGTCGAATCCAACAACTGATCAGAGAGTTCAAAAACCAACTTATGGAGCCACACTGCTTCCATACAAGCATCACAAGATGCAATATACTTTGTTTCTTCTGAAACATATCCAAGTAGCACTTCTTTTGTCATCTGCACTCCCTACCCAATCTGAATCAATAAATCCATGCAACTATATATCATATCTTAAACGTCCCACAAAAACAAATATCCAGCTGAGTATTCTCCAAATACATTAACAAGCCAATCAATTGTCGATATAGAGACAGGTCTATTGGATTAAAGTCTCTCAACTTCTTCATATTTGTCATCGCAGGAGTTTTCCATGGATTTGCAATCTATCATCCTGGACTTATGAAGAATCATTTCAATATACTTCCTCTGCCATAGGAATTTTTCACCACGCTTCGGTTGTACATGAGAGGCTCTGCACCAAGTTTAATTGAATCCATACAAAGTCTTCTTCCATATACATACAAGGGTCTATTTTTGGTATACCTAAAAGCCTTGAGGTTTCTATACATACGCTTCTTCTTCAATTACTCTATTGAGAAGAACAATGTTTACATTCATCTGATGTAAACTCCAACCCATGGATACTGCAGGAGATATAATGGCTCATGTATAGGTATATCTGGTTACTAGAACAAGTTGTCATCGTAGTATTCTCCCTCCTACTAGGAGAACCCTCTAGCCCTGAGTCTCACCTTATATCTATCAATTCTTGAGTCATTTTCACAATTTCTCACATACATTGTTCTTCATCACAACTTCTTTCCATTCCTCCTGCTTGATTACTTCTAGTGGGTTCAAACTGGTTCAATTGGTTGCTCTGAATTTTCTTTCTTTCTTGGAATCTTCATGTTCTTCCTCATGTTTCTCTTTAATGTTGGAGTCCATGGAATCTTCTATAGATTACATGCCCGTCTTTTCTTAAGGCTCCAACCTTCTGTCGTAGGAACATAAATGTAGATGGATAACCAAGGATATTCAAGGCTTCTTTTCGAAGAAGACTTCTTCTAGATTCAAATTGAACACGTGCTACTTATAATGGTTGGTACTTCCAATGAAGAACATGGATATATACTTCATAGTCTTTACATATTCTTCTTCAATGGATGATATCGTTGGGGATTAGCTCCCTCCTAATTCTGACTTCGTTCCTGAATGAGAAATATGCATGCTTTTCTTTTGGAATTATGTAATTATCTCCCTCCATCTGAGAGAGTCCATGCTTCTGTTTGTTGCATCTCTCTTTTCTTTCTACAAAGTGTCACAAGCATGTTCTGGTTTCCTTTTGATTTCTGACTTCCTTAGAGTCTGACTCCTCTGAGTTTCTTTAATTTTCTTTCTATCTGTTTTGATTGCTGCCCATTTGGAAGTTGTGTGATCCTTATAAACTTCTTCCATGACAACTTCCGCAAGGATTGTTCATCAAACATATTTCACAAGGGTAATTTCCCGAAATAAGAACAACACAAGAAAACAAGAAATATCTATCTAGAGGAGATGTTAGCTTAACTTGAGAACAAGTACAATAAGCATCTATATCAATAGTATTAATATGTAATCGAGTATTCATTGCGCCTAGCAATAATAGAATCTTTCAAATACTGCTCTCACAATTTGTAATGTAGCAACTATCATCCTTGATATACACAAATTTGAAGCTTAACAATTTAATCAAACCTGGAACCTGAAGCCTCAACTGCTATGGAGGATGTGGTTGTTCCTCTGAATGCATTGAATCGAAGATTACAACTTGGACAAGGTCTCTAATACTTTTCCTGCAAACACACTCACGTTTTTCTAGATGATATAACTTGGATAACATATACAAGTGCATACCTTTGAAGTCTTGTAACATTGTCCAGCTTGTCTTCCAATTTGAAACTAGATACCATCTTGACAAGAAGAGATTATATTCAATGATTAGAATAAGCTAGAAATTCTAAAATTTCAAATTTGACCACATAATCAATTTGACTAGAAGTCAACCTTTGACTTTTACCAGTCAAACTTTGACTTTGACTTTGACCAAAAATTCCAACCTGACGTTTTTGCTAGTTGATGGTACCAAGAGGTGCACTAGGCTAGGTCAGACTAGGATCTCAAGGAATTAGGTCAAATGCTTCATCATAAGTTCCCAAACACAAGGGTTCGGGTTTGTTGCAGTTGCATAATCAAAAAACCTAGTTGCAGCTGTAACTGGTGCCATAACGAGCTTAATAAATAAATTCCCAATCTATCTTCCAATGGTTAGACTATCTGAAGATAGTGTGGGCCCGTAACCTATTATAAATAAAGAGATGTTCTCATTTTTCCATAGACAATATAGCAATATTGTCACCCAACCATAGGCACAAAGGCCACCCCGAGCGCCTTAACCTCGACAAACAAAATAATTTCGGAATCAGACCAATAGCCAACCAAGGTAGCAAAACTTTTCCAAGGCTAGCGCACCAAGTAAGAATAACCAAAGACCAAGCATAAATTCCAAACCATAACCGAGAGAAATTCTAACCAAAAGCCAAAATCCTAGTTGCAGCAGTTGCACTCCCTCTCCAAACTTGTGCACCACTAGTCTTATGCAGTTGGGAGTGAGTGAGTGTAAAATGAGCTATAACGCCCTCTATTTATACTGCTCTATCTCACTTGACTGGGTCGACTTCTCTTTGTGGAGGCTAATAACTCAATATTAAATATTCTCTTGAGCCGACTTGTCTTCTAGGGTTATTATTTGATGTTTTAGGGTTTCTCTTGCTTCCTGAAATATTCTAGTCTTGTCAAAGGTTTCACGTGGAGGTTAATACCTCCCACAACTACCATAATATCAACACCTTCAACCCCTTCTTCCCATAGAATGAGGGACAACTCCTTCTTGGGTCAATACACCCTAAAAATCCCAAGAGATAAGGAACTGGGGGGAAATAGTGATGGAAAGTGGTAAGTATGGTTGGGAATGGTACGATGGCTCTTCAAGGGAGTTCCTAGTAGCAAACCCATCCCCAAGGAATACCACTTACTAGGGAACAATGTCAACCACCAAGGTGAAACAGGGAAAAAGACATAATGTCCAAGCTTATATCATGAAATCTAAATCAGTCTAAGATACAACATACTTAATTGCCTCAAATATTGAAATGACACTCACCATAATACCTAACTTGTACCTCATGGAGCAAGGCCTATTGCCTCTCGGAATCCAACTCGTGTGGTGGATGCCATTTGAAATTATACGACCTATGTGGTAGTGAGAAGAGTCTCCATCTGTGCAAAAGGATATTGTTAGTCATTTAGTCTCACGACACTCCATATATGCAACCTGAGGGCCTCGAGACATAATCTCCTTAGTTATCCCACAAAATGGGGATAACATCTGGCTCCTACTTGGGGACATGTGCTTGCCATAGAGTGCATGAGAATCACACCATCTTTTGGTGGACTTGTGCTTGCCAAAACTCAGACAAAGGGATCAGAGCATCTAGGGTGGTGCTATCACCCTTTTATCCATATATATATATATATATAATCCAAAATAAAAGCTAATCTAGAAAAGAAAAAATTTGGCATTTTTTTCAAAAATTTCTAAACTAAGTATGAAATCAATATGCAAGTAGAGAAAAATGAAAATGAAATGCATCTAAACTAATATGAGCAATCAAAATGCAAATGCAAGTAAATCAATATGACCTACTTACTTACTTGGGGCATGGGCCTTGAAGAAGTCATGTGATCTGAACATAAGGTTGGAGAAGAGATCCATCCACTGGTAATGGCATATTTCTCCTGTCTAAGGTTATCAGATAGTACTTTTCTTTATCAGACTTCTTCTTGATGATGTAAGGGCCAAGCCATGAGCTGTTATCTCGTTGGTCATATTTGGGCTTGCCCTTTTTCTTGTCCCACATGAGCACAATGATTCCTTCATTAAAATTGATGCAAGGTGTATTATCAACACATGGATGTGAAGGAGGCTCTATGATGATTGTCTCTTTGATGTTTTCTCATGTTTTTCATTTTCTTTCTTCAAAATATGGATAGACCTTGGCTCCTTCCCATGGCATTTTGCAAGTTTCTATTTGTATTCATCTGCCAATGGAATAAGTGTGTCTATGGAGTCTTCCTGCATGAAGGGTAGCTCAGATGGATCATACTCAATAATATGTGGAGGCACATCATAATTGCATTCGCTGATGTAATCAAGACCATCAAGATTCATCACATGCCTATCAACTTTCTCTCAATTGTATAATATATGGAAAGTGCCATCTCCCATGGGGATGTGTGCATGGGTGAGATCCATGCTAAGGAAACCCCCAAGAGCAGTATAAAAGCTCCTAGATAAGAGCATCCCCCGAGCATCTGGAAAATTGATTACTAATATGTCCATGAGGATGTTGATATGTGGAAAATCAATTAGAAAAACCTCAATGTCCTCACACACCTCGATAACCTTTACCTTTTTGGAATCAATACCACATATGTTGCCATAAGGTCGGGTTGTCTTCAAACCAAGCTGTTTCATCACCCTCAATGATATGACATTTGTTGAGGCTCCAGAGTGAAGCATGCATTTTTTCAAGAGGAGGCCATTCACTTCTAATGATAGGTAGAAGGGAGGATTCATGTCCCTTGGCCGATCGAGATACATGGTGTTCAAGATGATAGGAGGATCTTCCTTCTTGGTTGGCACCTGTAAAACTTTCAAAACTTCCCTTTTTGCAAAATGGATCTTACACATATCTGTTACTGGGACTATCATATTCAATTTTCCAAACATGCTTGCAACATCTATATTTAACTGAATATCGTCTGTAGGGGTTGGCTTAGGAAGCAACTCACGTACCAGAGATGGAGGTGGTGGAGCCACCTTCTTTTTTGATGGAAGAGGAGTGTTAGGATGAGATGGAGAGGCTGAAGATTTATTCCTTATGGTGTAAGTTAGATATTCCCTCCTCCTTAACTCCTTATCATCATTTGTTAATTGATTCAAGGGCCAGAGTCTCCTCTCTCTCCTCATCTTCTGGCTTCATTGATCTGTTCTTGAGTGACTTTCTCCTCTTGGAAAACATAGATCATATCCATGCAGTTCATATTGTCGGGAGAGTCTTCATCTCGTCGGGGGAATCCATATTCTATGTGAGGTTCTTGGCATGGAAGACACTAAGCTTCTATGTCAACTGTCCCAATTGGTTTCAGAGTATCTAGGGCCTTTGCCTCTTGTTGAGGCCTAGGTTTCCAACCTGTGTCATCTCTCTGATGTCTAGTAAACTGAGGTTTGGGAGAAGATTGATTCCTCTCCATAGTATTCAAATGACTCCTAATATGATTTTTCACTTGGGTGAATTGAGTACTCATTTGATCTATTTTCTAAGTCAAGAGGGAAATCAGATCAGGGGAACTGTTGTTGGAAACCTTAGATTTTTCTTCTACCTTGACATGAGGGTACTGAAAAGGTTCGACCCTTGAATCAAGGAGATTTTATTCAATGTTAACACTATACTCTCTGGCCTGCACCAACGATGTGGGCTTCTTGTTCTTCATAATGAAGAGAAATTGCCCTTCAAAAGCGTTCATATAAAGGATACGAACTGATGATGTTGTAGGACATAATTATGTTGGAATATGATTATACAAAATGTCAAATCTAGTGTTGAATTCCTTTATTATTTCATTCTCCTTTTTCTTTATCTGATTGAACTGAGATCTAAGTGTTCCACCGTATGTCTTTGTTGACCATTTGTTCTTAAATAAGTTGGCAAAAGTGTCATAGGACGTGAGATGATTGTCAGGGAGGCCTCTGAACCAATCAAGAGCTTCCTCAGTCAATGATGAGGCGAATAATATTATGGTCAGATCTTCGTGCTCAATACCTGCATTGTCCATGTCTCGGCCCATGGCATAAATATGGTCCTACATTGTTTCCTGGGAACTTTGGCAACCACTTGTTAGACTCTTTTAGCATTGTGTTAGGGTATCCTTGGATATTAGAGATGTTAATAGGTTTGTAGAGGTCCTTTTCCCAAGGCTGAGCCATTGGAGCAAGAGGAAGGGTACCTTGGAAGAGGATTTTGACAACGAGAGACTTGAGAGGAGGCCTTCTTTGGTAGACCTTAGAAGGCTTGAAACTCCCAGGGGGAAAAGGTTTGGAAGAGGAAAGGTTCTGGGAAGGTGGAGTTGCCAGATGTGCTTCAAGATGAGCTCATCAAGAAAGGTGGAAAGGGAACATCCCTTGGGTGGAGTCACCAGACAAGCTAAGGGATAAATTCTTCAGGATAGCTTTCCAAAGTGTCGTTAGGGTTTCGAAAAGGATTCAAAATCTTCCCTGACAATGAAGCCAAAATGTTATCACAAAAATTTTAGGTTGGGAAAATCCTAACCCAACCACCAAGTGGCGACAACTTAAGGACACTAAACCCAATATCACCTCAATATAGGTCTCGTGCTTCAAGGGTGACTAGGTCACTTTAGGGAGGCAATCCTGGTGATTCTCGGAGGAATGGAGGGGGAAACCAAAAATGGAAAGAGTGGATCCCCTAAAGGTAAATATTGAAGATGGAAATGGAAGGTTGATAAAGAATCTTAGGTTGTCTTGACGTTTCCAAAGCCTTGGATGAATTGTCGAGAAGTTGGTACCTGCCCGAGACACAAGGAAAATCACTTTTCAATGTAATGTGTTAGTTGGATCAGCAAGCTAGGCTTTTTGTCCCTAATTATAAGCAATGAATGACAATATATATCAGCAGTAAAACAATTACAAAATCTGCTAGAAAGATTGCTCAAAGTCAAATGAAATATGCTTGAAACAAGGTAGATAAACACTAGAGAATTTCACGATCTATAGCATGATAATTTAGCAATGAATTATGATTGTCATAAAAGATGTATGCAGAAGCTTTTTGCAGCTTTATGGATCTATCAAACTTGTTGTGACATCAATGAATTTAGACACTAAAACTTGCAAATAAACCACTCAAAAATTATGTTAAAGCAAGTAGAATAAATTGGCAAATTCTTAGCAACTTTTGACGGTGAAAACACAAGTTATGAGTGACTTTAGGTTAGGGTTTTTCCAGTGAAATTTCCAGCCTTATGGCTGTAGAAAACCAAGACTTATTGCAGAAAATTTATCCAATTAAATCAACTCCTAGTTAGCTCACTAAGTGCGCCTAGGTTAGTAGAAGGTTATGGCAGATTTTTAGGCCTAGTCTAGGGTTAGTTTAGGAGCTATTTAGGGTTAGTAGGCTAGGTTTAGATAAGCCCTAATGGCTGTAGGTTAGTTTTAATACAACAACAAAAAATTGTGGTTGAAAGGGGACACCTCAATGAGGCAAGGTATCTCAAGGCTAGGGGAACAAAACTCAAGTGAGAGAAGACCAATACTTGAAACTTTCACGTTTTCCAATGCAACAATTTATATCTCCAATGCAAGATTAGTTCCTTTAGTTATGGGTTAATGGGGTCTTAAAGAAAGTGCTAGGACTACTAAACCATTGGGGGTGTAAATCCTCTTACTTCCCAAGGTAAGTAACCTAGCTAGGGTTTGAAATTAAGGGGTGTAAATCCTCTTACTTCCTCAACAAAAACCCTTGAAAATAACTTTATAAGCTTGATAATTATGGTGGAAACTAGGATGGGGATGTATATCCTTATACTCCCTATCTAGAATTAGCCAAAACAATCTTAACTTGAATTACCAATGACAATAACAAAGTAAAGAACCATACCAATCCAAGAAAAGTCTTTAATATGCCAATGTAAATCACCACAATAAGCTAGAAGTGACTTTCAAGAGATAGTGCATCATCATCATCATCACCATAACCAAAGAAACCATTCCATAGCACAAGAGACAAGAGGAAATCCAAGTTGAGAAAAAATTTCAGTCCAAGTACTTCTCACGAGAGGGAGAGTTATGTTAAAATGAGATCTTTTGATCTCTTATTTATACAAAATGTCAATAAGATAGTTTGTCCACATAAATTAGGGTACAACACAAGAATAGGGGTCAAAAACCTTATTCTTTCCCCTTTTTACAAAGTTATATTAAACAATTCACTTTTGCACAAAAAAACCCTAATTTATAAAGACACCATCCCTTTAGGGGACGTTTTGGAACTAGGAGAAATTTGTTGGTGATGGAGGAGTGTAGGAAGGCTTCCCAAAGCCACATGTCAAGCATCCAAGTCACTTCCTTCATGGTCAAAGCCTCAAACTACTCAAAATTTCCTTGTGTCAATGCATATCAACCTCACCACCAAACCCTGTCCCCCCTAGGTGGCATCATGCCTCTAAAGGTGACATTTTTCCTCTCCTAGGAAAAATGTTTGCCATGTGGGTGTTGGGATAGGTATTCCACATCATCTTCAAGGTCTCCAAAACTTTGTCTCTGTGATCCAGCATTTGGATCCATGGCATCCAACCCGTGGGCTTGCAGCCCCAAGGAAGCCCAAGCTAGGCTTGTTTTCAAAAATTGTCTGCCAACTAGGTCCTGCAAAGACAAGTAAGCACGCTCTGCAAGGATCTCAAGTCATGGCATCATGATAAGTAAATATAATCAATAAATGATCCACCTAAGCATGTGCATCAAATATTACACTTTCAAACAATTAAGTGCTCAAATACATTATGTGACTTGCCAAGGTTGGATATGGGAGGTTTGATGAATTGTCCTATTAGGTAGATCTTTCCCTAGGTCAAGGAGTGTTTCCAAGATATCCCTCTCTAAGCCATGTAAAGTGGATGAAGCAGTTAAGGGTCAAGACTCAATGGGCATGGGGTTCATGACGTACGAGGGGTTGTAATTTCTCATTCACAAGTGCCTTTGTAGGGGGTGTGTGGTACCTTCATTTGCAATGCAATTTTTCCAAGCCCATCATTTTTCCATTCTTTGTTTCTTTCATATTTTGAGAACAATTTGAAGGCCACTGTCCTGGCATGGTGTCTAGATAATGACAGTATCACTCACAAACACCTAGTGGTAATGAGAAGGTTGGCTCGTGATGAGACCCCCTTTCTCTCAGCCATGCAACTGAGAGCCATTACCTTGGCTTGGTGACCAGATGATGGTAATTTCATACCACTAGATATATATGAACATGATAGGTCGACTCGTGATGATACCTCCTATCCTCCAACTAACCTTTTAAGCATTCTTAATCATTATTCTTGTGGGTCCCCTTTTTCTTATAGTTAATCATTTCATTGCTTTCAAGGGGGGATCCTTGGACGAAGCATTTGGAAGGTTTATATATAGGATTTTAAATTTTACCCAACATCAATCCCTCTGGGCCTTCAACCCTTTCTTCCCATAGAATGAGGGACAAACCCTTCTTGGGACAATACACCTTAAAAATCCCAAGAGATTAGGAAGTGGGGGGAAATAGTGATGGAAAGTGGTAATTATGGTTGGGAATGGTACGATGGATATTCAAGGGAGTTCCTAGTAGAAAACCGATCCCCAAGGAAGACCACTTACTAGGGCACAATGTCAACCACCAAGGTGAAACATGGCAAAAGGCATAATGTCCAATCATATATCATGAAATCTAAAGTAGTCTAAGATACAACATACTCAAATACCTCAAATATTGAAATTACACTCACCATAATAACTAAATTTTACCTCATGGAGTAAGGCCCATTACCTCTTGGAAGCCGACTGGTGTGGTGGATGCCATCTTAAAATCTACGACCTCTGTGGTGGTGATAAGGGTCTCCATTTGTGAAAAAGGATATTGTTGGTCATGTAGTCTCTTGGTACTCCATATATGCAACCTGAGTGCCTCGAGACATAGTCTCCTTAGTTATCCCACAAAATGGGGATAACATGTCATATTGACAATAAGTGTTGGAAGCTACATCAATAACTAAATCCAAATAACCACAAGAAGGATGCCAATAAAAAGAACATGCTAGTCGTCGATTCAAATAACTAGGTAGAGAGAAACTGAGATGTAGATGAAATATTGTTTTCACTACAATGCGTAAGGAGGTGAACCTAAGTAACCTCCATCTCAAGAAACAATCAACAAGGACATGAATTGGTAAAGGCATCTTTGGAGAGATGTACTAAAGAGCATAAACACCGATTAGAAGAGTTTTTGCAGTTGTATAAAGAACTATTCCAAGAGCCTAAAGGGTTACCACCTAAGAGGGAAGAGGATCATGAGATACGATTGTTTCCAGACTCCCCATTTCCAAACATTGGACTATACAGACAATCCATCTTTGAAGCAACGAAGTGAAGAAATAGTTGCAACAACTATTGGAGTAGGGAGTAATTTGACCAGGCACCTTACCATGTGGGTCACCTATCACCATAGTACACAAGAATGATGAGAATTGAAGAATGTGTATTGACTACAAAGATCTGAATAATATCACCCTCAAGAATTGATACCCTCTACCCATGATCGATCATGTCTTTTTAGATCAATTGAAACATGCCAATTATTTCACCAAGTTGGATCTCAAATCATGATACTACTAGGTATGAGTAAAATAAGAATACACTTGTAAGATTTCCTTCAAGACAAGGCAAGGTGGATATGAATGGTTGGTGTTATCCCCGATTTCTAGGGATAACTAGGAGATCATGTCTCGAGGCCCACAGGTCCTAGACATGGAGTACCGAGAGCAGGATTGACCTGAACATGGCCCTGGAGGGCCCATCCTTTTCTTCTTTCGTCAGATTTGTCTTGTCGGTAGCAACAACATCCATCACCATCGGCTTGGTCTTGTATCGGAGAAGGCTCTTGCTCCATGAGGTAATTGGTCCAGGTATCATGGTTTTGATCATTATAACCTTTGGATATATGCATCTGACTCCTTTTATCTTTGATGACTGCTTGGATCTTACATTAACCCACTTGACCATGATTGGGGGGATTGAATGGGTGTCCTAACAAGCCTGTACCCATGGGTTTTGGTTTTCCACCGGGGGGATTTCTGAAGAGCCATCGTCCACTCCCATCATACCACCACTTTTCCATCTTATCTCCTTCTCATATGTCCCATTCCCCTTGTCCGGGCATTAGGATGATATGTTTGTGGGGTTGCACCTTATCTCATGGGAAGAAGGGGCTAAAGTCCTGGAAGGTAAAAGAAGCTGGTAAAAGATAAAAGACTAGAAATAAAACCTCAAGATGCTTCGCCCAGGGATCCCCGAGAAGGCAATAAAAGGCTTCTCAGCAAGAAACAAGAGGGACCCGAAAAAATAACAAACAAGACCTAGTCAAGAGGATAGGGTGTCTCATCACGAACCAACCTATTATGTTCATGGGTACCTAACATCATGACATTTCCACCATCTGGTTACCATGCCAGGGCAGTGACCTTTGGTTGCATGGCCAAGGGAAAGGGGGTCTCATCACTAGACAACCTTATCATCTCTTTGAAAGTACTTGTGGGTAACACTATCAGCTCTGGTCACCACGCCAAGGCAGTGTCCTTTGGTTATCCCTTGAATAAAAAGAAAAAGAAGATGAAAAAGCAAATAAAGAAAAGAATAAAGGCAAGAAAGGGCTTGGAAAAAATTCCATCTATGACGGGTACAACTCGCCTTCTACAAAGACACCCATAGGTAATATCATGCATCCCTGGCTCTCACTCTACCCTTATGTCTGGACATCCCTTAGCCACATCACCTCATTTACATGGCTTGGATGAAACCCCTTGGAAAATTTCCTTTCCTTATGGATACTAGCCCAATAGGGTGCCTTGTCCTTTTTCTCAACCTTGTATTGTAGGTTTTTTGTAATGTCTTTGAGCTATTGAATGATATATCAGTGTTTTTATGCATATGTTTGATAATATTAATGATGAAATGTGATTAACATTGCTATGATCCCTGTGAATAATGAGCCCATGGAGGGCATAGTTTTTGATGTGCAGGACCATGTCCGACGGACCCGTACCATTTGCATCGGTACACATGGAGAGATGATTAGTTCGGACATCCATGGGGCTGAAGAGCCCATCAGATGGTTGCTAATACCCCGTCAAAGGGGCAAAGACAAGACAATGTTTGACCGAGGTTTTGCACTGGAGAAGAAGAGGACGTTTCACCAGAGGCACTTTGGCAGAGCTTGGCCTAAGGGGAATGACCCCTTTTCAGTGGAACGTTGGCCTTGGAAGGCTCGGAGTGTCCCCATCCTTACCATGGTGTCATCCAACTTCATGGTCATTCTTGGAGGCAGATTGGGTAGCAGTGGCATGTGTGGCATGTTGGAGAGGCCCTTGGGGGGTCAACGTTTTGCTCCTGGATGCCTCATCTGCCCTAAAAGGGGCTAGCGCCTCCCTTGAAGGGGATTTTACCTTTATAACAACTCAGTTAGGGTTTTAATTTGACATTTTAATGTAAAAACAATATGATTTTGGTTTAAAGCCCTGCCGACTATTTTTTATGACCTAAAATTAATTAAAGGTCATTGATACAGTATATATTGAGGAGTTTTATCCTCATTTTGGCATAACTCATCACTCACTCTCCTAGTGAGGTCTGATTTTTGCGCCCTATTATGGTTATTAGCTTATTTAAGGAAGGCACACTTGTTTGAGGAGGATATTTTTGACAATTCATGGTGTTTTTCTTGAAGGAAGGTTTACAACTAGGGTTTGCATGCTATTTTCTTGATGATTTGTAAGTATTTTTCTGCAAAAATTCTTGATTGAATGGTTGTAGTTTAATTTCTTGCATATATTTATAAATATTGTTGAATCAAAACCCTAGGGGACAAACACACAAGTAGGTCGTTGTCTCATGTCCCCTGATAGAAAAACCTTTTAGCCATTGAAGAAGAAGAAGAAGAGAGCCTAGCCATTGCTACACTCTTTCTTTCTTCTTCCCTTAAGCTAGCCGTACCTTTAAACTTCAAGAGGAAGAGGACGTCTCAGGCCTAGGTTATCTACACCTAGGGCTGTTTTTCTTTTAGGGTTTGATGAAAGAGCCTTGCCTTTGCAACACTCTCCCTCTTTAAACTCTCTTGTCTTGATTTTACTTGTCTTTGAGCTAGTTGTTTGCTGGGAAGGAGAAGAGAGCATGAGGCCTTGCTTAAGCAACACCAGAGTGAGCCTCTCTCCCCTAGGGTTCTGTCTTTAAGTCCATGTTGTTGCAACACCTTGAAACCTTTCCATCTTGTCCTTTAAATATCATCCCCTTCAACTTGTGCGTCCTTCACCTTTTGACTCCATAACCCTTAGGCATTGATCTTTAGCCTCCAACGTTGAAGTGAAAGTGATTGAAACAACTCTCAAACTCTTATACATTGAAACCCTAACTAACCACTAACCCTAAAAAAGCTGACGTCATCCTTGGTTATTCCATCTTGACGCAACAAGTTCTCTTTATAGGCAATTAGATGATTTATAGGCAATTAGATGATGGTTTAAAGAATTTATTGAATAAGGGATTGATTGGACACACTGATTGCTACATCATCTTGGTATTTATTGATGAATTGATATTATTTTATTGTTGTATTAATAAACATTTATCTCATCAATATCTATTGCTTATATATTGATATCAAATAGTTATATGAAGTACTAACCCTTTGAATCATATCCTGCATGTATTAGTCTGTTGTTGCTTTGTTCCGGGCAGGTGTTCTCATTTGGGCCTACACTTCATTATTGGTTGTTTAGCCCGACTATCTGCTCTTGGTGGTGACCTGTGAAGAGGGAATTTCACTTTGACATTTCTACCTTAGCCTCTTCAAAACTCCAGGTTACCGGGGACATCTCCCCTGGGCCTAACCTCCCTAAAGAGAAAGAACCTCCCCATCGTGGTGACATTGGGTGGGATAGGTTCATGTTACACCATTTTGGCCTTCTACTTCATAGCCACTTGACCTAGCTACAAATTGTGCGATAACATTTTGGCGTCGTTGTCGAGGAGCACTGAGTCATTTCTCCTCAAACGACAAATCTTTTCGGTAAGCCTTGCCTCAGAGACCTTTTCTTACAAGCTTACCTGGCAACTCCACTAGGGTGTTTTTCCCCTTTTCTTTGATAGTTTCAAGTAAACTATCTGGAGACTCCACAAACTAAAAGGAGATTCAATAATTCTCCTTTATCTTTCAGAAGGAAGCCTCCCTTAAACTCTCTTGTTTTCAAATCACTTTTCGGGAAGAGCCTTCCTTTAAGAATCATGTCTGGCTCTCAAACCGCTACAACGAACCCAACCAACAATCAAAGACAATGGTCATCTACCCTTTTCAAGCCATTAGACATGTCAGTGATACCAAGCTACCCTAGGCAGATGCCATCCAGGTATGAGAAGTGGTTGCCTAAATTCACCGGTACTGATGCAATCAGTGCCGAAGAGCATATGAGCAACTTTTGGGCATTCTTTCAACTTCACCCCATCAGTGATGATGTTGAATATTTGGTCATGAAGTTGTTCTCTGCTACTCTCTATGATGCCTCAAGGTGCTGGTACTTAAGCCTCCCCGATGGAAGCATCAATACCATGGATAAACTTGAAGAGGCCTTTCTCAAAAGATGGAGTATCAAAGAAGACCTTAATATGATTCTCACATGACTAAATATCCTTGATAAGTATGAAAATGAGTCCATTCGAGAGTTTCACACTAGATTCGACACATTGCTACAAAGAATTCCCGCATGCCATCACCCGAAAGATGACTACCTTGTCCATATTTACACCAGATCTTTCAATGGCCAACTAGGGTATCTTCTTAAAGACAAAAACCCCCAGTCCATTCAAGAAGCCCAAGAGCTCACTACCAAGATAGAAGGGAACCTCCTTTCATCTAAAATTGAGCCTTTTGCTAACCCAAGGGGGAGAATAGACACTAAGAAGAAAATAGTACACAATGTTGAGCCTAATTCAGAGCTATGTACAAGTATCAACAAGCTACAAGCCTCCATGGATGGCATCATAAAGAATCAAGAGGAAATGATGAGCAGGATTGTCAGACTTGGAAAGTCTCAGATCCAAGCACCCAGGGCCCCGTACAAAGGACAATTCCAGAAAGGGAGCCAATTTTACAAACCAAAGAATGAGCATGAAGTTCCAAATACCTTGACCCCTACAAACATTGTTGATGAAAATCCCTGGTGCCTGGAGTGCAGTGAAGCACATTGGGAGCGTGAATTTCCTTATAACGCTGGCCATCAACAAGTCAACAACATGGATTGTTTCATGGAGTTTCCTTAGATGAATATCACATATATAGAACATTAAGAATCCGTGAAGGAAGCAACCAGAGCAGCAAGGATGGTGGTAATAAACAACCTGGATCAGGAATCACGAGAAAAGCTAAAGAAACAAGAATTTAAGGTATATAGAAGGAAGAACTCGAAACAACCTGCTGCTGATCAGGCAAAGCCCCCACCCCTGGAGATACTTCTTCCCAAGACATCCAAGGTTGGTAAGGTTGACCTAAATTTTGACTTTGAACAGGTGTTATCAAAGATGCATGTAAATGTCCCCCTGAGAGAAGCAATCAAGATCCCATCCATCAAGGAACGCTTTGATACTTTCTTTTCGGGATCAGATGAACCTATGGACCCCCCTATTATGTTGCAAGATGATCATTTCAGGGTCCAATATGGTAAAAACCCTTCTTTCTTCATGACTTTGACAATGAATGACAAAAATCTCAACAATTGCATGCTAGATATAGGTGTTGGTGCCAACATGATGTCGCTTAAAGTCATGCAACAAGTGGGTTTGAAGGTCACACGACCTTACAAGAATGTATGTGGTTTCGAATCTAAAGCAATACCCACACATGGGGTGGTTGAAAATGTTGAAGTGCGCCTGAAGGAGTATCCGGAGAAGACAGTCCACATTGACATGGTGGTGGTTGATGTCCCAGATGTGTGGGGAATGTTATTATCTAGGAAGTTTGGTGCTATGTTAGGTGGATCCCTTGAGATGGACCTCACATTTTTGCGATTACCTTCGAAAAATGGAACGGTGGAACATCTACTCAATGTGCCAATAATTGGGGATCATGTGCAAGATATTATTCATCCTGTCAATAATGACAAAGCCCAGAACAAAATGATACAAACTCTTCAGAAATATTCTCCAGAAGACATGCCCTTTGCAATAGAGGAAGACTTTGATCAAATCGAATGGCCCAAGAAAGAAGAATACCAAAAACTCCTAGATGAATTCAAGAACAAAGAAATTGGGATGGTAAATATATTAAAGAAACATGAAGATGATGTACAGATCCACTCGTCTCAACAAGAAGTTTTTACAGCAGAAGCCCACCCACCTCCCTCAGTACAATACATTAGGGTTGTTCAGGGAACGACCAAATACAAAGTCAGAAAGTATAAGGAGGGAGATATGGTATGGATGTGGGATACCCAGAAAGGAGAGCCAACTAATGTAAAAGGAAGCACACAATCATGGATCGGACCCTTCAGTTAATAAATCATACTACTTATCCACTTTATAAGGAAGAAGGCGCCCATTACTTATCAACGGGCACCTTCTTAAACCCCACCAAGGTGGGGGGACCTGACTTCACAGATAAGTATAGGTAAGTAGGCATTCTTCGTGTATTATATCGTTTTCATTTCATGTTATATTGCTTTCACATTTGCACATTGATTGTTTTATTTCAATTTATATATATATATATATATATATATATATATATATATATATG